>CALNDA020000017.1:0-82795 GCA_937662695.2 Halyzia sedecimguttata
ACTCACGGGGAGACAGGGTTTTTTGCTGAGGTTTTTCCCTAAGCTCTTGTATCATACGCAGAATTGTATGGTACCCCGTTACACCAACCTCTGCTAACACATATAAAACTCTCAGTCAGAAGAATATATATATATATATATGATATATGGTATAAGGTGTGTATATATTTCAAGCATCATCGAATATTAATTACCATGTTTTGATTATTATTATCATAACAACGCGGTCGTGAGGCTTGGCCCAGCACAATACGATCTTATGTTCTTTTAACCTACTTATTCAATCCTAAGTACATTGCCAATGGTGTTAACATACCTAATGAGGTTAACAACTGGCCCACCCATGTTACATTCTTAGGCTGCCCTGATCTTGACATTTATTTATTTATTTAGCACTGTATTATACAGGTAAATGAACAGGAAACCCCCAATATACATTTTTAAGATAACAATGAAAAAGATGAGTATAAACTTAATTACATATTCTAATACAACAAAAAATCAACAAGCCTAAGGCATCGATGGCACATAGAAAATCTCTTGTAACCTAGAAAGGGTTTTGCAGACTATTTGTTCTGCAGTTTCCTTTTCTGATCCACAGAGTCTGTATGTTTCGTTTACCAACTTGCCCATGCGGTACAATTGGTATTTGTAGTGACAGTGTCCTTTCAGCAGTCCCACCATTAGCTGAAGCTCAGCTAGTGGCAGCTGCAGGAGCTTTATGGTATAGTATGGTGAGAAATCCACTAATCTTTTTGACTGTGCAAGTCCTAGAGTATTTCTCCCAATAGGTATTCTGTTGTTTAGCTCCCATTGTTGGACCGCTGCCCTGTAGTGATCCTTTCCGAGTCTACAGAATGGTTCTGGTCCAGGTGTTACACCGGAGGTCCTTTTCACAATTTCATCAGTAACTGTAACAATTTTAAAGACAAAAGTTCTGCATTAACGTTAAATAAAAATCATTTAACTTTCTGTACGGCTAGGCGAAACAAATTCTCAAATTTCGCTGTTAGTTTTTGCTCTTATAAATTCTAAACTTTGCACTTGATAATTATTTTAATCTTGAAAAGATGAGTAAAAATACGAACAGCAAAATGAGAGCACCCGAAGTCAAAATGACTAAAACTGCTCGTATGAGATTGTTGAAAGCAAATCCTCTTATAAAATATCAAATCCAAAAAACGAATAACATGGAAATCGCCGAAAATTTGGACTTGGACAATGTCTCGTTAATTACAAAAGCTATTGTGGATAAAGCTGACACAAGTACCTTTAAATGGTCTAAGGAAAGTAAAGTGAAGCAACCCCAAAAGTTGGAATCTAAGAAAATATATCAGTTTTCCAAACCAAAAAATGGAAGTCTACAACATAAAGTCCCTAAAGTTGAGTCAAATAAGAAGCAAAATGGAACTGTTAAGAGAAAAGATTTGAGAAGATCTATTTCTGCTCCTCCATTGAAAGAAAATATTGATATTATGGACACAATCGCTGAGGGAAATATGAATAGGTCATTGTCAGTTGAAAATATTGCTCCCCATATTATGAGGACCCTGAAGACTCCATCAGACAAAGGAGATTTAATGTCGGCTCATTCATTAAGTCGTATTCCTCTAACCCCGAGCGCTCCAGTGAACTTAAGAAGAAGGTTGTCTGATTGGTTGGAAAAAAGAAAAGGAAAATCCAATTCATTCAAACACTTAAAATGTTTTGGTGTGCACAAAATCAATCTAATTGAGGAAGAAAATAAGGAAAATGTCAACACCTCTTCCATCAAAAGGGAGGGCAGCTATGAAGATTTGAGGATTGATAAACCTATTTATAATGACAAAGAACTGGAGGAAACAACATTAGTCTTTGCCCCTTCAGATTTTGAAAAAGTGGCTAAAGAGGCTGTGATGGACTTGTACTGTTTGATAGCTGAGGGGTACCCTAAGGAACAATGCGAAGCATGGTTGAAAGTCATCCGAAACAAGTGTCCGAAAGTTGTAGAAGATCCACAGTACTGGGAATGTAGAGCAACAATAGAGCAATTGAGAGGTGATATTGGATCTGCGGTGGAAAGCTATAAAACGGCTGTTGTACAAGGGGCAGAGGTAACTTCTGTGGAACAGTCACTTGATCAATTGCTGCAGAAATTCAGACTGTTAGATATCGAGTCAACTGACCGAAAAGAACCCCAGAAGGAAAGAGTGAAAGTCATCAAGATTTCAAGAATGTCTTCACATCAATGATCATTAAATTTGCAATTCAAGAAAAATCCATCAAGGACTCTAAAAGAAATAAATTATCTGATCATACCGATCCCTCTAAATCTAAAGCATCAAACAGAATATTGGTTACTCCTGTCCGAAGAAGCACTAGGTTGAGCAGGTCTCTCTATACCTCAACTCCAGGAACCAAAATTTGTTCTTCTATACAAGAACTTGACTGTGAGGAAAAGAAAAACATGACATTTCAAGCAAATACGGCTTTGTTTGATATCTGAAGTTTCGGCTCTTCGATCCGTAAAGATTTTTAAAATTTATATATTTAATTGAATGAATTTTAGGCTGTAATGAATTGTTTGTATTTGTATATTATTTTTATATGTATTAGGCAATAGTGATGGATATATTAAAGTTAAAATATACATTTGTTTCTGAATCTTTTTTAGAATGGGTAGCGAGTTTCAAATCTATTTAATGAAATATAGAATATTCCATTTTAATTTGTTCGTTTTCTCCCTTTGTTTTTTCCTTTTCCAGATTGGATTTCGGACCTTGGAGAATCTTCTCTGCTTGTTGAAGGAAGAAGCGATAATGAAGAAAAAGATGCCCTTCAATATTTAATATTTCAGCATATTTTGTTAACAAAATCAATTTTCATAAATCACAACACTAACGGGGAGATAGGGTTTTTTTGCTGAGGTTTTTTCCCTAAGCTCTAGTATCATATTATATCAAATAATATGGTACCCCGTTACACTAACCTCTGCTAACACTTCTTTCATACACATGCTTTATTGTTAGATACAAAACAAATTGTAATGCTCAAGTTCAAAAGAATATATATATATATATATATATGAACCTGATATTAATATATTGATTATATATATATATATATATATATATACGTTCAACTATATAATGGCCTTGTGAATTTTTTAAGTTTTGTCAAGTAAGGGATAGAGGGCCTAGGTGATGAAATCAAAAAGTAATCTCTTTATTCTATTGCCTAGCTTTCGAAATGATTTATTTCTTCTTCAGGACTACTGTAAAATGAAATTCGAGTATTAGCATGTTTAAATGAAAATCTTTTAGAATATTACCGTATGTGAGGTTAACGTCATGAAACAACCTATCGCAATTATCAATTATCAGCCAATTATTAAATTCCTATAGTAATTTCCTTTGTACAAATCTCTTACGTCTTTAAAATATCATTGACAAATGACAAATGGTGACATATAACCAACCGAACACAGAAAAACACAAAGAACGCTGTCACACCATCGAACTACCATTGATCACGTGCAATGTTGCCACTTTGAATTCTGAGTCCCCTCATATTATTCGTCCACTGGTCCATCATAAAATCGAGACTTATTGGGATACATCAACAAGTAACTGTATGTGTCACTCAACTTTTTTTTTATTCATACATTTTTTTTCTGTGTGAATGTGGATCATCTCTAGTATGAGTCTTTTATTATAATTGTTACCACTATCCAAGATCTTCACATCTTGTAGGTTTATTGTATGGTTCAAAGTGTTTGCATGTATTGATACAGCACATCTAGTATTACCCTTTTTTATATCGCTCTTATGAATTGCCATTCTGCTCTTCACCCATTGGGAGGTTTGGCCTATGTATGTTTTTGTGCAATTGGTGCATTCAATTTGATAAACAACGTTTGATCTTAGTTCTGTCGGGATAGGGTCCTTTAGTCTCGAATACAGTGAAGCCACAGTCTTTGTATTATATTGGACTATTTTTATGTTTTCTTGTTCTTTGAAGCAACTTTTAATCTTGTTAGTAAGGTGATGCACATTTGGCAACGTGAAGTATGCTATCTCAGTATTCTGGTTGTTATCGTTGTTCTGACCCTCCAGTGGTAGACTTTGGCTGATCGACGATGAAAACAGCAACTTTGTTATCATTGTCCTCGGGTATAAATTTTCCTCTAATATAGTTGACAACTTTTTAATGTTCTTTTTGACAAATGTAGGATGGCAAATTCTTGTTATTCTGGTTTTCATTGCTTTGATGCAATTTATTTTCATTGACGTTGGACGGTCTGACAAATAATTTATAAACTTATCTGATGAGGTTCCTTTCCTGTACCAATCTAGTTTGATGGTGCCATCCACTCTGCAAACTTTTGTATCTAAAAATGGTACACTGTGGTCAGCATCTTCGCTCTCAAAGGTAAACTGTATGTGTTGGTCAAATCCGTTAAAAACTTCTAAGAGTGCAGCTATGCCATCTGCAGGTAATGCCATGATCAAGTCATCCACAAACTTTTTAACAAACAACAGCTTAAAAGGTAATTTAGGTATCACCTTGTCCAATAGGTGGTCCATTACATATTTAGAAATAATTGGACTTAGTCTTGAGCCCATACTGCATCCAAAAGTCTGTTTATAAAATCTTCTGTCAAAAGAGCAATATCCAGAGTCCAAAAGAAACTCCACTATCTCAAAAAACAAATTTTCTGGAATATCACAGTGTAATGCTATTGTCCCCCATTTTTCTTTTAATACTACCATAACTAGCTCTTTATAAACATTCCCAAACAAGTTTATTACGTCTAGAGAGCCAACTACACAGTTATGTGGTAATTTGAATCCATTTAACTGTGTTGCAAAATCAAAGGTGTCCTTTACATAATATTCATTGTCCCTGTCGTCTGCTCCCTTGAGAATATCAGCTATGAACTTAGATAAGTTGCGTGTTGGTCCTTGCACATCTGACACTATGGGCCTCATTGGATTTCCAGGCTTGTGTACTTTGGGGTTTCCATACATTTTGGGGCATGTTGAGTTATATCTTTTCAAAGTTCTTCCTTGTATTTCAGATACAGCATTACTGTTCACCAACTTAGACACCAAGTTGTTACATTTTGTTTGAATAGTTAAGGTGGGATCCCTAGTCAAGGGTTTGAAGCTGTTGCTGTTTAAGATGGTATACATTTTTTCCTTGTAGTCCTCCTTCTCCATTATTACAGTCACTGAGCCCTTGTCACTGTCAAGGACTTGGTGAACAGTAATGCTGTATCTGAAATACAAGGAAGAACTTTGAAAAGATATAACTCAACATGCCCCAAATGTATGGAAACCCCAAAGTACACAAGCCTGGAAATCCAATGAGGCCCATAGTGTCAGATGTGCAAGGACCAACACGCAACTTATCTAAGTTCATAGCTGATATTCTCAAGGGAGCAGACGACAGGGACAATGCTGATGATTTTGCAACACAGTTAAATGGATTCAAATTACCACATAACTATGTAGTTGGCTCTCTAGACGTAATAAACTTGTTTGGGAATGTTTATAAAGAGCTAGTTATGGTAGTATTAAAAGAAAAATGGGGGACAATAGCATTACACTGTGATATTCCAGAAAATTTGTTTTTTGAGATAGTGGAGTTTCTTTTGGACTCTGGATATTGCTCTTTTGACAGAAGATTTTATAAACAGACTTTTGGATGCAGTATGGGCTCAAGACTAAGTCCAATTATTTCTAAATATGTAATGGACCACCTATTGGACAAGGTGATACCTAAATTACCTTTTAAGCTGTTGTTTGTTAAAAAGTTTGTGGATGTCTTGATCATGGCATTACCTGCAGATGGCATAGCTGCACTCTTAGAAGTTTTTAACGGATTTGACCAACACATACAGTTTACCTTTGAGAGCGAAGATGCTGACCACAGTGTACCATTTTTAGATACAAAAGTTTGCAGAGTGGATGGCACCATCAAACTAGATTGGTACAGGAAAGGAACCTCATCAGATAAGTTTATAAATTATTTGTCAGACCGTCCAACGTCAATGAAAATAAATTGCATCAAAGCAATGAAAACCAGAATAACAAGAATTTGCCATCCTACATTTGTCAAAAAGAACATTAAAAAGTTGTCAACTATATTAGAGGAAAATTTATACCCGAGGACAATGATAACAAAGTTGCTGTTTTCATCGTCGATCAGCCAAAGTCTACCACTGGAGGGTCAGAACAACGATAACAACCAGAATACTGAGATAGCATACTTCACGTTGCCAAATGTGCATCACCTTACTAACAAGATTAAAAGTTGCTTCAAAGAACAAGAAAACATAAAAATAGTCCAATATAATACAAAGACTGTGGCTTCACTGTATTCGAGACTAAAGGACCCTATCCCGACAGAACTAAGATCAAACGTTGTTTATCAAATTGAATGCACCAATTGCACAAAAACATACATAGGCCAAACCTCCCAATGGGTGAAGAGCAGAATGGCAATTCATAAGAGCGATATAAAAAAGGGTAATACTAGATGTGCTGTATCAACACATGCAAACACTTTGAACCATACAATAAACCTACAAGATGTGAAGATCTTGGATAGTGGTAACAATTATAATAAAAGACTCATACTAGAGATGATCCACATTCACACAGAAAAAAAATGTATGAATAAAAAAACCGACACCCAACAGTTGAGTGACACATACAGTTACTTGTTGACGTATCCCAATAAGTCTCGATTTTATGATGGACCAGTGGACGAATAATATGAGGGGACTCAGAATTCAAAGTGGCAACATTGCACGTGATCAATGGTAGTTCGATGGTGTGACAGCGTTCTTTGTGTTTTTCTGTGTTCGGTTGGTTATATGTCACCATTTGTCATTTGTCAATGATATTTTAAAGACGTAAGAGATTTGTACAAAGGAAATTACTATAGGAATTTAATAATTGGCTGATAATTGATAATTGCGATAGGTTGTTTCATGATCGCTGAATGTTGAAATACTGTGTTAAAATTGTTCTACACCTTCCAAGATAATGGGCTACAAGCTCAAGAAACCAAATGCACGTTAACCTCACATTCGGTAATATTCTAAAAGATTTTCATTTAAACATGCTAATACTCGAATTTCATTTTACAGTAGCCCTGAAGAAGAAATAAATCATTTCGAAAGCTAGGCAATAGAATAAAGAGATTTCTTTTTGATTTCATCACCTAGGCCCTCTATCCCTTACTTGACAAAACTTATATATATATATATAATGTGTAAGACGATTCATCTCTGATGTGTTGAATAGTGGAAGAAGGTAATTGGGAAATTTTCAGAGTAACTCTCTGAAAATTTCCCAATTACCTTCTTCTACTATATATATATATATATATATATATATATATATATATATATATATATATATATATATATATATATATATATATATATATATATATATATATATATATATATATATAAGTGGGAAAGTTTAACGGGTAATTCCGCAAAAGAAGCAGATTATAATAATTCTGCTGGTACCTGCCGACACGTGTTTCTGCTAGTTGGCTTCTTCAGGACAGGGCAACCAAGAAATCAATTCGGAGGTCCTAGAGCTGAATGCACAAATTGGTTGCTCGCTCCTGTTGTGGTGTCGCCTGTTTTTCAGTTATCTTTCCACCTTTTCTTGGTTTCTTGGTTGCCCTGTCCTGAAGAAGCCAACTAGCAGAAACACGTGTCGGCAGGTACCAGCAGAATGATTATCTCTGCTCCTTTTGCGGAATTACCCGTTATACTTTTCCATTTTAATAAACTTATCCGCGTTATCCTATTTTCTTATTATATATATATATATATATATATATATATATATATATATATTATATCGCTTACTAACCATTCAGATACTTTTAGTGTTCCTTCAGCGTTGCATGATTCTCAATTCCGATATCGCTGAAACAGTTACACTGATGGCCCTAAGTTGAAGCCGAGATCTATCAGATCCTCTTAAGTTTCTCTAAACTTGAAATGATAATCAATACAGATAGTACTGAAGAAGTTATACTGTCAGGGCTTTTCTGATGGTCGGGTATTCGAAACATAGTATTATTATAACTTCTACTATCCATTCAGATTCTTTTACGGATCTTTCAACGTAGTGTGATTCTCAATAAAGATATTACCGAGAAAGGTTCACTGCTCACGCGTTTCTGCTGACTGGATGTTTGAAACCGAGTATTAGTATATCGTCTACTATCCACTCAGATACTTTTAGGGATCTTTCAACGTGGTCTGATTCTCAATACAGATATTACTGAAAAAGTTCCATTGCAAAAGCGCTTCTGATGGTCAGATATTTGAAACCCAGTATTATAATATCTTTTACTATCTATTCAGATTCTTATACGGATCTTTCAACGTGGTGTAATTCTCAATGAAGATATTACTGAAAAAGTTTTACTGCCAATGCGTCCCTTATGGCGTGATCTTTGAAACCGAGTATATTAATATCTTTTACTATCTATACAGATCCTCTAAAGGTTCTTTCAAAGTGGCATGATTCTTAATACAATGCCAATGCTTACCTAATGGCCTGGTAATTGAAACCGAGTATTATAATATCTTTTACTGATGGCCGGATATTCGAAACAGTATTATTATAGTCTCTGTAGTGTTCACGTCCATGTTCAACAAATAAACAAATTATCGCAGGAATTTGGACATAAAATGTAGACAACTAACTATGACTTTGCCAACGTTTCGGAACGGCTTGTTCCTTTCTCAAGGCTAGAAAATTGTTTTTATTAACTATAGACAAAACATATAACATTTAACATTATTATCTCATCATACAATCAATAAAATATACAAATTAAAATGGTTAGAGAGAGTAAATATATCAGTTCAGATGCGTGACAGTCGACGGAATAACAATAACAAACAAGATGACATTAGATACATTGCGATTACACATATTTTTCATATATGGTCTTAGTCTACTCATTATATCGCGACCAGCAAATATAGGAGTATGAACATATTGTACAGGGGGAATATCAATCCGCTCACAAGTATTATTATATCTTCTACTATCCTTTCAGAACCTTTTACGGATCCTTCAAGGTGTTGTGATAGTCAATAAAGATATTACTGAGAAAGTTTCAATGCACACGCGTCCCTGCTGACTGGATGTTTGAAACCGAGTTTTATTATATCGTTCACTATCCATTCATATACTTTTAGGGATCTTCCATCGTGGAATGATTCTCAATACAGATATTACTGATAATGTTCTACTGCCAATGCCTAATCTTTGAAACCGAGTTTCATTATATCTTGTACTATCCATTCAGATACAATGCGCCTCTGATGGCCCTATTCAGATTCTCTTAAGGTTCTCTTAACGTGTCATGATTCCCAATACAGAAAGTACAGAAGAGTTAAACTGCCAAGGCCTTTCTGATGGCCGAATATTCGAAACATAGTGTTATTATATCTTCTACTATCCATTCAGATCCTGTTACGGAACTTTCAACGTAGTGTCATTCTCGATATAGATATTACTGAGAAAGTTCTACTGCGAATGCTTTCCTGATGGCCTGATCTTTGAAACCGAGTTTTATTATATTGTTTACTATCCATTCAAATAATTTTAGGGATATTCCAACGTGGTGTAATTCTCAATAATGATATTACTGAAAAAGCACCACTGCTCAGGCGTTTCTGCTGAATGGATGTTTGAAACTGAGTATTATAATATCGTTTACTATCCACTCAGATCTTTTTAGGAATCTTTTAAGGTGGCATGATTCTCAATATAGAACAGTTATATCTGTATTGAGAATTGAGAAGAAGTTCCACTGCCGAAGCGTCTCTGATGGCCCGATATTACAAATCGAGTATTATAACACCTTTTACTATATATTCAGATCCTCTTAAGGTTCTCTTAACGAGGCATGATTCTCAATACAGAGTGTACAGAATATTTAAACTGCCAGGGCGTTTTTTATGGCCGGATATTCAAAACATACTATTATTATATTTTCTACTATCCATTCAGATGCTGTTACGGAACTTCCAACGTAGAATTATTATATCTTCTACTATCCATTCAGATACTCTTAGGGATCTTTCAACGTGGCAAGATTCTCAATACAGATATAACAGAAAAAGTTGCACTGCCAATGCGCCTCTGATGGCCCGACATTTGTAATCAAGTATTAAAATACTTTTTACTATCTATTCAGTTCCTCTTAAGGTTCTCTTAACCTGGCATGATTCTCAATACAGATAGTACTGAAGAGTTAAACTGCCAGTTTTCACAGAATTCTATAATTATTCTATCTAAGCTTTATTCTATGATCTGTGTTCATACTCGTATATTTCATCCTGTTCTATAAGAAAGACTCAAATTCATTTCAGCTATTTTAATTTGATTATGTATTGCGAATCATGCCTCGATAAGAGAACTTTAGGAGGATCTGAATAGATATTAAAAGGTATTATTTTACTCAATTTCAAATATCGGGCCATCAGAGGCGCATTGGCAGTGCAAATTTTTTTTAATATCTGTATTGAGAATCATGCCACGTTGAAAGATCCCTAGAAGTTTATGACGTTGAAAGATCCCTAAAAGTATCTGAATGGATAGTAGAAGATATAATAACACTATGTTTCGAATATCCGGCCATCAGAAACGCCCTGGCAGTTTAACTCTTCAGTACTTCACTACTCTTAAGTACTGTATTGAGAATCATGTCACGTTAAGAGAAACTTAAGAGGATCTGAATAGATAGTAAACTGTATTATAATACCTGATTTCAAATATTGGGCCATCTGAGGCGCATTGGAAGTGAAACTTTTTCAGTAATATCTGTATTGAGAATCATGCCACGTTAGAAGACCCCTTAAAGTATCTGAGTGGATAGTAAGCGATATAATAATACTGGATTTCAAACATCCAGTCAGCAGAAACGCTTGAGCAGTGGAACCTCCTCAGTAATATCTTTATTGAGAATCACACTACGTTGAAAGATCCGTAAAAGGATCTGAATGGATAGTAGAAGATATAATAATACTATGTTTCGAATATCCGGTCATCAGAAACTACCTGGCAGGTTAACTCCTCGGTACTATCTGTATTGAGAATCATGCCACGTTTAGAGAACCTTAAGAGGATCTGAATAGATAGTAAAAGCTTTTATAATACTCGATTCCAAATATCGGGCCATCAGAGGCATTGGCACTGCAACTTTTTCAGTAATATCTGTATTGAGCATCTTGCCACATTAAAAGATGCTATTCTAAAATTCGGTTTCAAAAATTGGGTCATCAGAGGCGCTTTGGCAGAGGAACTATTTCGGTAATAATAATAATATCCCTAAAAGTATATGAATGGATAGTAAACGATATAATTGAACTCGGTTTTAAACATCCAGTCAGCAGGGACGCGTGAGCAGTAATATCTTTATTGAGTATCACACCACGTTGAAGGATGCGTAAAAGCGTCTGAATGGATGGTAGAAGATATAATAATACTATGTTACGAATATCCGGCCTTCAGAAACGCCCTGGCAGTTTAACTGCTTCAGTACAATCTTTATTGAGTATCACACCACCTTGAAGGATCCGTAGAAATATCTGAATGGATAGTAGAAGATATAATAATACTATGTTCCGCATATCCGGCCGTCAGAAACGCCCTGGTAGTATATCTTCTTCAGTACTGTCTGTATTGAGAATCATGCCACGTTAAGAGAACCTGAAGAGGAATACATAGTACTGAAAAGTTCAACTGCCAGGGCGGTTCTGATGACCGGATATTCGGAACATAGTATTAATATATCTTCTTCTATCCATTCAGATCCTTTTACGGAATTTTCAACGTATCACACCACATTAAGGGATCCGTAAAAGGATCTGTTTGATTCTCAATACAGATAGTACTGAAGATTTAAACTACCAGGGAGTTTCTGATGGCCGGATATTCGAAACATAGTATTATTATATCTTCTACTATCCATTCAGATCCTTTTACTGATCCTTCAACGTAGTGTGATTCTCAATAAAGATATTACTGAGAAAGTTCAACTGCTCACGTGTTTCTGCTGACTGGATGTTTGAAACCGAGTAATATTATATCGTTTGCTATCCATTCAGATACTTTTAGGGTTCTTTCAACGTGGCATGATTCACAATACAGATATAACTGAAGAAGTTCCTCTGCCGAACCGCCTCTGATGGTCCGATATTTGAAATCGAGTATTATTATACCTATTACTATATATTCAGAACCTCTTAAGGTTCTCTTAACGTGGCATGATTCTCAATACAGATAGTACAGAATATTTAAACTGCCAGGGCGTTTTTGATGGCCGGATATTCGAAACATAGTATTATTATATCTTCTACTATCCATTCAGATCTTGTTACGGAACTTTCAACGTAGTATTATTATATATACTACTATCCAGTCAGATCATTTTTACGGAGCTATCGTTTACTATCCATGCAGATACTTTTAGGGATCTTTCAACGTGGCAAGATTCTCAATACAAATATTACTGAAAGAGTTCTACTGCCAATGCATCCCTGATGGCTTGATCTTTGAAACCGACTCTTATTATATCGTTTACTATCCATTCAGATACTTTTAGAGACCTTCCAACGTGGCATTATTCTGAAACAGATATTACTGAAAAAGTTCCACTGCCAAAGTGCCTCTGATGGCCCGATATTTGAAATCGAGTGTTATAATACCTTTTACTATCTATTCAGATCCTCTTAAGGTTCCCTTAACCTAGCATGATTCTCAATACAGATGGTACTCAAGAGTAAAACTGCCAGGGCATTTCTGAAGGCCGGATACTCGAAACATAGTATTATTATATCTTCTACTATCCATTCAGATCCCTTTGCGGATCTTTCTTTCAACGTAGTGTTATTCTCAATAAAGATATAACAGAGAAAGTTCCACTGCTCACGCTTTTAAGCTGACTGGATGTTTGAAATCGAATATCATTATATCGTTTACTATCCACTCAGATACTTTGAGGGATCTTTCAACGTGGCACTATTTTCAATACAGATTTTACTGAAAAAGTTCCACTGCCAAAGCGCCTCTGATGGACCGATATTTGAAACCCAGTATTATAATATCTTTCACTTTCTATTCAGATCCTTTTGCGGATCTTTCAACGTGGTGTCATTCTCAATGAAGATGTTTCTGAAAAACTTCCACTGCCAATGATTCCCATAGTGCCTGATCTTTGAAACCGAGTTTTATTATAGCGTTTACTATCCATTAAGATACTTTCATGGTTCCTTAAACGTGGCATGTTTCTCAATACAGATATTACTGAAAAAGTTCCACTGGTGGCCCGAAAGTTGAAGCTGAGTATTATGATACCTTTTGATATAAATCAGATCCTCTTAAGGTTCTCCGTGAAATTATTCTCAATACAGATAGTACTGAAGAAGATATACTGCCGTTTTTGGTGGCCGGATACTCGAAAAATAGTAATATTATCTTTTCTACTATCCATTCAGATCCTTTGACGGATCCCTCAAGGTGGTGTGATACGTTGAAAATTCCGTAAAAGGATCTGAACGGATAGTAGAAGATATAATAATACTATGTTTCGAATATCCGGCCATCAGAAACGCCCTGGCAGTTTAACTCTCCAGTACTATCTATTCAGATCCTCTTAAGGTTCTCTTAACGTGGCATGATTCTCAATACAGACAGTACTGAAGAAGATATACTGCCAGGGCGTTTCTGATGGCCGGATATTCGGAACAGTATTATTATATCTTCTACTATCCATTCAGATCTTTCTACGGATCCATCAAAGTGGTGTGATACTCAATAAAGATTGTACTGAAGAAGTTAAACTGCCAGGGCGTTTCTGGAGGCCGTATATTCGAAACATAGATTTATTATATCTTCTACTATCCACTTAGATCCTTTGGTTACTTCTAGGTTACCGGACCGCAACCTCCGGTACCTAGTTCGTGACCCTCTTTGGCCTCGGTCGCGTCTTCCCTCATTTCGTAAAAGTTCCGCTTCTGAGGGGATTCCGGCCGGTCGTTGAACTGCGCTGCGTCGCATTTCGCCCATGCCGTTGAAGAATTCTGGCCCTCCCAAGGTCTTCTCTGCAGCTCCTACGCATTTTGTAGAAGTTACTGCTACTGAACTCTCCCGTGCCATTCAGATCCTCTTACGGATCTCTCAACGTAGTGTGATTCGCTGACTCTATGTTTGAAACCGAGTATTGTTTTATCGTTTACTATCCATTCAGATACTTTTGGAGATTTTCGAAAGTGGCATTATTCTCAATACAGATATTACTGAAAAAGTTCCACTGCCAATGCGCCTCTGATGGCCCGAAATTTGAAATCGAGTATTATTATACCTTCTACTATTTCTTCAGATCCTCCTAAGTTTCTTTCAGCGTGGCAAGATTCTCAATACAGATAGTACTGAAGAAGTAAAAATGCCAAGGCATTTCTGATGGCCGGATAATTGGAGGCGATATTCATTATTTCTTCTGCTATCCATTCTGATCCTTTTACGAATCTTCAACGTGGTGTGATTCTCAATAAAGATATTACTGAGAAAGTTTCAACGGTAAACGCGTCCATGCTGACAGTATGTTTGACACCGAGTTGTATTATAGCGTTTATTATCCATTCATATACTTCTGGGGATCTTCCAACGTGGCATGATTCTCAATACAGATAATACTGAAATTAGTTCCACTGCCTATTGGCAGTTGGCTATTGGCCTATTGGCGTTTGTGATGGCCCGATCTTTGGAACGGAGTATAATTATATCTTTTACTATCTATTCAGATGCTTTTGAGGTCTTATTAACGTGAAATGATTCTCAATACAGATAGTACTGAAGAAGTTAAACTGACAGGGTGTTACTGATGGATTGATTTTCGAAACCGACTATTATTATATCTTTCACTTTTTTTACAATAAAGATATTACTGAGGAAGATCCACTGCTCACGTGTCCCTGCAAGCCGGAAGTTTGAAATCGAGTATTATTATATCTTTTTATATCCATTTAGATACTTTCCGGGTACTTCGAACATGGCATGACTTTCATTACAGTTATTACTGAAAAAGTCCCCCTGCCAATGCGAGATGAAGTAGGAGTTTGAGTTGGAGTTGGAGTTGGAGTTGGAGTTGGAGTTGGAGTTGGAGTTGAAGTTGAAGATGGAGATGGAGTTGGAGTTGGAGTTGGAGTTGGAGTTGGAGTTGGAGTTGGAGTTGGAGTTGGAGTTGGAGTTGGAGTTGGAGTTGGAGTTGGAGTTGGAGTTGGAGTTGGAGTTGGAGTTGGAGTTGGAGTTGGAGTTGGAGTTGGAGTTGGAGTTGGAGTTGGAGTTGGAGTTTGAGTTGGAGTTGGAGTTGGAGTTGGAGTTGGAGTTGGAGTTGGAGTTGGAGTTGGAGTTGGAGTTGGAGTTGGAGTTGGAGTTGGAGTTGGAGTTGGAGTTGGAGTTGGAGTTGGAGTTGGAGTTGGAGTTGGAGTTGGAGTTAGAGTTGGAGTTGGAGTTGGAGTTGGAGTTGGAGTTGGAGTTGGAGTTGGAGTTGGAGTTGGAGTTGGAGTTGGAGTTGGAGTTGGAGTTGGAGTTGGAGTTGGAGTTGGAGTTGGAGTTGGAGTTGGAGTTGGAGTTGGAGTTGGAGTTGGAGTTGGAGTTGGAGTTGGAGTTGGAGTTGGAGTTGGAGTTGGAGTTGGAGTTGGAGTTGGAGTTGGAGTTGGAGTTGGAGTTGGAGTTGGAGTTGGAGTTGGAGTTGGAGTTGGAGTTGGAGTTGGAGTTGGAGTTGGAGTTGGAGTTGGAGTTGGAGTTGGAGTTGGAGTTGGAGTTGGAGTTGGAGTTGGAGTTGGAGTTGGAGTTGGAGTTGGAGTTGGAGTTGGAGTTGGAGTTGGAGTTGGAGTTGGAGTTGGAGTTGGAGTTGGAGTTGGAGTTGGAGTTGGAGTTGGAGTTGGAGTTGGAGTTGGAGTTGGAGTTGGAGTTGGAGTTGGAGTTGGAGTTGGAGTTGGAGTTGGAGATGGAGTATATCCATTCATATACTTTTAGGGATCTTTTATCGTGGAATGATTCTCAATACAGATTTTACTGAAAAAGTTTTCTGCCAAAACGCCTCTGATGGCCTGATATTTAACTATCCCTTTCGATCCTTTCACGGAACTTTTAACGTTTTGTGATTCTCAATGAAGATATTACTGAAAAAGTTCTACTGCCAATGCTTTCCTGATATCCTGATCTTTGAAACTGAATGTTATTATATCATTTACTATCCACTCAGATACTTTTAGGAATCTTTCAACGTGGCATGATTCTCAATACAGATATTACTGAAAAAGTTGCACTGCCAATGCTCTTCTGATGGCCCGTTATTTGAAATCGAGTATTAAAATACCTTTAACTATCTATTCAGATCCTCTTAAGGTTCTCTTAACGTGGCATGATTCTCAATACTGATAGTACAGAAGAGTTAAACTGCCAGGGCGTTTCTGATGGCCGGGTATTCGAAACATAGTATTATTATATCTTCTACTTTCTATTCAGATACTTTGCCGGATCTTTCAACGTAGTCTGATTCTCAATAAAGATATTACTGAGAAAGTTCCACTGCTCTATCATTTCTGCTGACTGGATGTTTGAAACCGAGTATTAGTATATCGTCTACTATCCACTCAGATACTTTTAGGGTTCTTTCATCGTGGCATGATTCTCAATACAGATATTACTGAAAAAGTTGCACTGCCAAAGCGCCTCTGGTGGCCCGATATTTGAACGCCAGTATTATAATATCTTTAACTATCTATTCAGATCCTTTTGCGGATCTTTCATGGTGGTGTGATTCTCAATGAAGATATTACTGAAAAATTTCCACTGCCAATGCGTCCCGTATGGCCTGATCTTTGAAACCGAATATATATATATATATATATATTTTTTTTTTTAAATTTCACCTTCATAGGGTTTGGCAGTGAGAATGCCGGGCCTTGTTTGGCCAAGGCACTATCACCCACTGGTCATGAATCCGCGTACTATTCTAGTCGTCCACAGGATAACCTCTCTCTGTGCTTCCGCTATTAGTCTGTCTTCTAGTCTTCTAGATGTTCTTCAACAAGTCCATTCGTGCTGATGACGAGAGGTTATCGTAGTATATATATATATAAAAGAATAATAGTATTTGATATTCAATTGTATTTTGAATAATATTAAACCCTGAATATCAAATACTATTATTTTTTCATAAATCACACAGGGTAAATACTTTCCATTCGATATATATATATATATATTGTTAGGGTAAGATATGATTTGAATTCAAATCATACAATTAATTATATAGCAGAAGTAAAATAAGATTGAAATTTGAGAATGAAATTTGACATCTATTCAAACATATTAGTATAAAATTCATATGGAAAGAATTAAATTTAATCTTTGAAACATTGTATATTTGTAAAGGATACACTCTTATTGAACTATGGAGTAGTCTCCATGAGATAGAATCATCAAAATTTATGTGAAGTCAATATTTTGGAAGACCACGTAAAAATGTCATTATTATTTATTCTTATTATGTTATGTTAAGTTAATTTGTATGTGAATTGACCTCATTGATTATTATAAATAGTTTGGTATGCTAGAACAAATTAGATAGGGAAATATTTAAATTTAAAGTGGAAGAGATTGCAAAATTGATAGCTGTCAGGAAACTCAGAAGATTTTGAGGAACTTCCAATGCAAGTTGGAACATGGAAGTAGTACCAGACGGAAGAGAAAAATTTGGCCGAATTTTCTGCAGTCATTACAATTCAGGAAACAGTGCTATTAAGGAAAATTTCAAGAAAAATGCATTTTATTTTAAAACTGTCAAAATTTCAAAGAAACCTCGAATTTTCAAATTAATCGGAGGATATAAAAGGGAGTGGACGCGTCTCCTGTCATTCAGTCAGATTTTCGCAGCGACAGAGTCAACATCGATCTCAAATATAATTTCATTTCTCCGAACTCAAGTATCATAACAACTAACCAATTTCCAAGAAATCAATTGAAAACACTGAAGTACCTACTCGAATTTGCTGAATCAAGAATAAGGATATAACTACGAAAAAAGAAACAGAAGAAGAATATAATCAAGAAAGAAGATACAGAATAAGAAATATAAAAGAAATTAAGTGGACAACAAAAACATTCTATATAAAAGAAAGATAGCGACAAGTAAGTTAAGTTGTAGAATTAAGTATTTGTATTTGTTTTGGTAATCACTAATTTGAATAGATTTCCAATTTCATTTTGATAATTTTTTTTTATTTTGAACCCTCCCTGAAATTTAATTATATATTCGGAATATTTTTCTAAATTAAAAAAAATATTTAACTAATTAATTTTTTTTATTTGAAAATTTTGATAAAAGAATTCCTCAACAATATATATTAATATATATATATATATATATATATATTATATCGCTTACTAACCATTTAGATACTTTTAGGGTTCCTTCAGCGTTGCATGATTCTCAATTCCGATATCGCTGAAACAGTTACACTGATGGCCCTAAGTTGAAGCCGAGATCTATCAGATCCTCTTAAGTTTCTCTAAACTTGAAATGATAATCAATACAGATAGTACTGAAGAAGTTATACTGTCAGGGCTTTTCTGATGGTCGGGTATTCGAAACATAGTATTATTATAACTTCTACTATCCATTCAGATTCTTTTACGGATCTTTCAACGTAGTGTGACAATAAAGATATTACCGAGAAAGGTTCACTGCTCACGCGTTTCTGCTGACTGGATGTTTGAAACCGAGTATTAGTATATCGTCTACTATCCACTCAGATACTTTTAGGGATCTTTCAACGTGGTCTGATTCTCAATACAGATATTACTGAAAAAGTTCCATTGCAAAAGCGCTTCTGATGGTCAGATATTTGAAACCCAGTATTATAATATCTTTTACTATCTATTCAGATTCTTATACGGATCTTTCAACGTGGTGTAATTCTCAATGAAGATATTACTGAAAAAGTTTTACTGCCAATGCGTCCCTTATGGCGTGATCTTTGAAACCGAGTATATTAATATCTTTTACTATCTATACAGATCCTCTAAAGGTTCTTTCAAAGTGGCATGATTCTTAATACAATGCCAATGCGTACCTAATGGCCTGGTAATTGAAACCGAGTATTATAATATCTTTTACTGATGGCCGGATATTCGAAACAGTATTATTATAGTCTCTGTAGTGTTCACGTCCATGTTCAACAAATAAACAAATTATCGCAGGAATTTGGACATAAAATGTAGACAACTAACTATGACTTTGCCAACGTTTCGGAACGGCTTGTTCCTTTCTCAAGGCTAGAAAATTGTTTTTATTAACTATAGACAAAACATATAACATTTAACATTATTACCTCATCATACAATCAATAAAATATACAAATTAAAATGGTTAGAGAGAGTAAATATATCAGTTCAGATGCGTGACAGTCGACGGAATAACAATAACAAACAAGATGACATTAGATACATTGCGATTACACATATTTTTCATATATGGTCTTAGTCTACTCATTATATCGCGACCAGCAAATATAGGAGTATGAACATATTGTACAGGGGGAATATCAATCCGCTCACAAGTATTATTATATCTTCTACTATCCTTTCAGAACCTTTTACGGATCCTTCAAGGTGTTGTGATAGTCAATAAAGATATTACTGAGAAAGTTTCAATGCACACGCGTCCCTGCTGACTGGATGTTTGAAACCGAGTTTTATTATATCGTTCACTATCCATTCATATACTTTTAGGGATCTTCCATCGTGGAATGATTCTCAATACAGATATTACTGATAATGTTCTACTGCCAATGCCTAATCTTTGAAACCGAGTTTCATTATATCTTGTACTATCCATTCAGATACAATGCGCCTCTGATGGCCCTATTCAGATTCTCTTAAGGTTCTCTTAACGTGTCATGATTCCCAATACAGAAAGTACAGAAGAGTTAAACTGCCAAGGCCTTTCTGATGGCCGAATATTCGAAACATAGTGTTATTATATCTTCTACTATCCATTCAGATCCTGTTACGGAACTTTCAACGTAGTGTCATTCTCGATATAGATATTACTGAGAAAGTTCTACTGCGAATGCTTTCCTGATGGCCTGATCTTTGAAACCGAGTTTTATTATATTGTTTACTATCCATTCAAATAATTTTAGGGATATTTCAACGTGGTGTAATTCTCAATAATGATATTACTGAAAAAGCACCACTGCTCACGCGTTTCTGCTGAATGGATGTTTGAAACTGAGTATTATAATATCGTTTACTATCCACTCAGATCTTTTTAGGAATCTTTTAAGGTGGCATGATTCTCAATATAGAACAGTTATATCTGTATTGAGAATTGAGAAGAAGTTCCACTGCCGAAGCGTCTCTGATGGCCCGATATTACAAATCGAGTATTATAACACCTTTTACTATATATTCAGATCCTCTTAAGGTTCTCTTAACGAGGCATGATTCTCAATACAGAGTGTACAGAATATTTAAACTGCCAGGGCGTTTTTTATGGCCGGATATTCAAAACATACTATTATTATATTTTCTACTATCCATTCAGATGCTGTTACGGAACTTCCAACGTAGAATTATTATATCTTCTACTATCCATTCAGATACTCTTAGGGATCTTTCAACGTGGCAAGATTCTCAATACAGATATAACAGAAAAAGTTGCACTGCCAATGCGCCTCTGATGGCCCGACATTTGTAATCAAGTATTAAAATACTTTTTACTATATATTCAGTTCCTCTTAAGGTTCTCTTAACCTGGCATGATTCTCAATACAGATAGTACTGAAGAGTTAAACTGCCAGTTTTCACAGAATTCTATAATTATTCTATCTAAGCTTTATTCTATGATCTGTGTTCATACTCGTATATTTCATCCTGTTCTATAAGAAAGACTCAAATTCATTTCAGCTATTTTAATTTGATTATGTATTGCGAATCATGCCTCGATAAGAGAACTTTAGGAGGATCTGAATAGATATTAAAAGGTATTATTTTACTCAATTTCAAATATCGGGCCATCAGAGGCGCATTGGCAGTGCAAATTTTTCATTAATATCTGTATTGAGAATCATGCCACGTTGAAAGATCCCTAGAAGTTTATGACGTTGAAAGATCCCTAAAAGTATCTGAATGGATAGTAGAAGATATAATAACACTATGTTTCGAATATCCGGCCATCAGAAACTCCCTGGCAGTTTAACTCTTCAGTACTTCACTACTCTTAAGTACTGTATTGAGAATCATGTCACGTTAAGAGAAACTTAAGAGGATCTGAATAGATAGTAAACTGTATTATAATACCTGATTTCAAATATTGGGCCATCTGAGGCGCATTGGAAGTGAAACTTTTTCAGTAATATCTGTATTGAGAATCATGCCACGTTAGAAGACCCCTTAAAGTATCTGAGTGGATAGTAATCGATATAATAATACTGGATTTCAAACATCCAGTCAGCAGAAACGCTTGAGCAGTGGAACCTCCTCAGTAATATCTTTATTGAGAATCACACTACGTTGAAAGATCCGTAAAAGGATCTGCATGGATAGTAGAAGATATAATAATACTATGTTTCGAATATCCGGTCATCAGAAACTACCTGGCAGGTTAACTCCTCGGTACTATCTGTATTGAGAATCATGCCACGTTTAGAGAACCTTAAGAGGATCTGAATAGATAGTAAAAGCTTTTATAATACTCGATTCCAAATATCGGGCCATCAGAGGCATTGGCACTGCAACTTTTTCAGTAATATCTGTATTGAGCATCTTGCCACATTGAAAGATGCTATTCTAAAATTCGGTTTCGAAAATTGGGTCATCAGAGGCGCTTTGGCAGAGGAACTATTTCGGTAATAATAATAATATCCCTAAAAGTATATGAATGGATAGTAAACGATATAATTGAACTCGGTTTTAAACATCCAGTCAGCAGGGACGCGTGAGCAGTAATATCTTTATTGAGTATCACACCACGTTGAAGGATGCGTAAAAGCGTCTGAATGGATGGTAGAAGATATAATAATACTATGTTACGAATATCCGGCCTTCAGAAACGCCCTGGCAGTTTAACTGCTTCAGTACAATCTTTATTGAGTATCACACCACCTTGAAGGATCCGTAGAAATATCTGAATGGATAGTAGAAGATATAATAATACTATGTTCCGCATATCCGGCCGTCAGAAACGCCCTGGTAGTATATCTTCTTCAGTACTCTCTGTATTGAGAATCATGCCACGTTAAGAGAACCTGAAGAGGAATAGATAGTACTGAAAAGTTCAACTGCCAGGGCAGTTCTGATGACCGGATATTCGGAACATAGTATAAATATATCTTCTTCTATCCATTCAGATCCTTTTACGGAATTTTCAACGTATCACACCACATTAAGGGATCCGTAAAAGGATCTGTTTGATTCTCAATACAGATAGTACTGAAGATTTAAACTACCAGGGAGTTTCTGATGGCCGGATATTCGAAACATAGTATTATTATATCTTCTACTATCCATTCAGATCCTTTTACTGGTCTTTCAACGTAGTGTGATTCTCAATAAAGATATTACTGAGAAAGTTCAACTGCTCACGCGTTTCTGCTGACTGGATGTTTGAAACCGAGTAATATTATATCGTTTGCTATCCATTCAGATACTTTTAGGGTTCTTTCAACGTGGCATGATTCACAATACAGATATAACTGAAGAAGTTCCTCTGCCGAAGCGCCTCTGATGGTCCGATATTTGAAATCGAGTATTATTATACCTATTACTATATATTCAGAACCTCTTAAGGTTCTCTTAACGTGGCATGATTCTCAATACAGATAGTACAGAATATTTAAACTGCCAGGGCGTTTTTGATGGCCGGATATTCGAAACATAGTATTATTATATCTTCTACTATCCATTCAGATCTTGTTACGGAACTTTCAACGTAGTATTATTATATATACTACTATCCAGTCAGATCATTTTTACGGAGCTATCGTTTACTATCCATGCAGATACTTTTAGGGATCTTTCAACGTGGCAAGATTCTCAATACAAATATTACTGAAAGAGTTCTACTGCCAATGCATCCCTGAAGGCTTGATCTTTGAAACCGACTCTTATTATATCGTTTACTATCCATTCAGATACTTTTAGAGACCTTCCAACGTGGCATTATTCTGAAACAGATATTACTGAAAAAGTTCCACTGCCAAAGTGCCTCTGATGGCCCGATATTTGAAATCGAGTGTTATAATACCTTTTACTATCTATTCAGATCCTCTTAAGGTTCCCTTAACCTAGCATGATTCTCAATACAGATGGTACTCAAGAGTAAAACTGCCAGGGCATTTCTGATGGCCGGATACTCGAAACATAGTATTATTATATCTTCTACTATCCATTCAGATCCCTTTGCGGATCTTTCTTTCAACGTAGTGTTATTCTCAATAAAGATATAACAGATAAAGTTCCACTGCTCACGCTTTTAAGCTGACTGGATGTTTGAAATCGAATATCATTATATCGTTTACTATCCACTCAGATACTTTGAGGGATCTTTCAACGTGGCACAATTTTCAATACAGATATTACTGAAAAAGTTCCACTGCCAAAGCGCCTCTGATGGACCGATATTTGAAACCCAGTATTATAATATCTTTCACTTTCTATTCAGATCCTTTGCGGATCTTTCAACGTGGTGTCATTCTCAATGAAGATGTTTCTGAAAAACTTCCACTGCCAATGCGTCCCATAGTGCCTGATCTTTGAAACCGAGTTTTATTATAGCGTTTACTATCCATTAAGATACTTTCATGGTTCCTTAAACGTGGCATGTTTCTCAATACAGATATTACTGAAAAAGTTCCACTGGTGGCCCGAAAGTTGAAGCTGAGTATTATGATACCTTTTGATATAAATCAGATCCTCTTAAGGTTCTCCGTGAAATTATTCTCAATACAGATAGTACTGAAGAAGATATACTGCCGTTTTTGGTGGCCGGATACTCGAAAAATAGTAATATTATCTTTTCTACTATCCATTCAGATCCTTTGACGGATCCCTCAAGGTGGTGTGATACGTTGAAAATTCCGTAAAAGGATCTGAACGGATAGTAGAAGATATAATAATACTATGTTTCGAATATCCGGCCATCAGAAACGCCCTGGCAGTTTAACTCTTCAGTACTATCTATTCAGATCCTCTTAAGGTTCTCTTAACGTGGCATGATTCTCAATACAGACAGTACTGAAGAAGATATACTGCCAGGGCGTTTCTGATGGCCGGATATTCGGAACAGTATTATTATATCGTCTACTATCCATTCAGATCTTTCTACGGATCCTTCAAAGTGGTGTGATACTCAATAAAGATTGTACTGAAGAAGTTAAACTGCCAGGGCGTTTCTGGAGGCCGTATATTCGAAACATAGTTTTATTATATCTTCTACTATCCACTTAGATCCTTTGGTTACTTCTAGGTTACCGGACCGCAACCTCCGGTACCTAGTTCGTGACCCTCTTTGGCCTCGGTCGCGTCTTCCCTCATTTCGTAAAAGTTCCGCTTCTGAGGGGATTCCGGCCGGTCGTTGAACTGCGCTGCGTCGCATTTCGCCCATGCCGTTGAAGAATTCTGGCCCTCCCAAGGTCTTCTCTGCAGCTCCTACGCATTTTGTAGAAGTTACTGCTACTGAACTCTCCCGTGCCATTCAGATCCTCTTACGGATCTCTCAACGTAGTGTGATTCGCTGACTCTATGTTTGAAACCGAGTATTGTTTTATCGTTTACTATCCATTCAGATACTTTTGGAGATTTTCGAAAGTGGCATTATTCTCAATACAGATATTACTGAAAAAGTTCCACTGCCAATGCGCCTCTGATGGCCCGAAATTTGAAATCGAGTATTATTATACCTTCTACTATTTCTTCAGATCCTCCTAAGTTTCTTTCAGCGTGGCAAGATTCTCAATACAGATAGTACTGAAGAAGTAAAAATGCCAAGGCATTTCTGATGGCCGGATAATTGGAGGCGATATTCATTATTTCTTCTGCTATCCATTCTGATCCTTTTACGAATCTTCAACGTGGTGTGATTCTCAATAAAGATATTACTGAGAAAGTTTCAACGGTAAACGCGTCCATGCTGACAGTATGTTTGACACCGAGTTGTATTATAGCGTTTATTATCCATTCATATACTTCTGGGGATCTTCCAACGTGGCATGATTCTCAATACAGATAATACTGAAATTAGTTCCACTGCCTATTGGCAGTTGGCTATTGGCCTATTGGCGTTTGTGATGGCCCGATCTTTGGAACGGAGTATAATTATATCTTTTACTATCTATTCAGATGCTTTTGAGGTCTTATTAACGTGAAATGATTCTCAATACAGATAGTACTGAAGAAGTTAAACTGACAGGGTGTTACTGATGGATTGATTTTCGAAACCGACTATTATTATATCTTTCACTTTTTTTACAATAAAGATATTACTGAGGCAGATCCACTGCTCACGTGTCCCTGCAAGCCGGAAGTTTGAAATCGAGTATTATTATATCTTTTTATATCCATTTAGATACTTTCCGGGTACTTCGAACATGGCATGACTTTCATTACAGTTATTACTGAAAAAGTCCCCCTGCCAATGCGAGATGAAGTTGGAGTTTGAGTTGGAGTTGGAGTTGGAGTTGGAGTTGGAGTTGGAGTTGGAGTTGAAGTTGAAGATGGAGATGGAGTTGGAGTTGGAGTTGGAGTTGGAGTTGGAGTTGGAGTTGGAGTTGGAGTTGGAGTTGGAGTTGGAGTTGGAGTTGGAGTTGGAGTTGGAGTTGGAGTTGGAGTTGGAGTTGGAGTTGGAGTTGGAGTTGGAGTTGGAGTTGGAGTTGGAGTTGGAGTTGGAGTTGGAGTTGGAGTTGGAGTTGGAGTTTGAGTTGGAGTTGGAGTTGGAGTTGGAGTTGGAGTTGGAGTTGGAGTTGGAGTTGGGGTTGGGGTTGGGGTTGGAGTTGGAGTTGGTGTTGGAGTTGGAGTTGGAGTTGGAGTTGGAGTTGGAGTTGGAGTTGGAGTTGGAGTTGGAGTTGGAGTTGGAGTTGGAGTTGGAGTTGGAGTTGGAGTTGGAGTTGGAGTTGGAGTTGGAGTTGGAGTTGGAGTTGGAGTTGGAGTTGGAGTTGGAGTTGGAGTTGGAGTTGGAGTTGGAGTTGGAGAAGGGGTAGGAGTTGGAGTTGGAGTTGGAGTTGGAGTTGGAGTTGGAGTTGGAGTTGGAGTTGGAGTTGAAGTTGGAGTTTGAGTTGGAGTTGGAGTTGGAGTTGGAGTTGGTGTTGGAGTTGGAGTTGGAGTTGGAGTTGGAGTTGGAGTTGGAGTTGGAGTTGGAGTTGGAGTTGGAGTTGGAGTTGGAGTTGGAGTTGGAGTTGGAGTTGGAGTTGGAGTTGGAGTTGGAGTTGGAGTTGGAGTTGGAGTTGAAGTTGGAGTGGGAGTTGGAGTTGGAGTTGGAGTTGGAGTTGGAGTTGGAGTTGGAGTTGGAGTTGGAGTTGGAGTTGGAGTTGGAGTTGGAGTTGGAGTTGGAGTTGGAGTTGGAGTTGGAGTTGGAGTTGGAGTTGGAGTTGGAGTTGGAGTTGGAGTTGGAGTAGGAGTTGGAGTTGGAGTTGGAGTTGGAGTTGGAGTTGGAGTTGGAGTTGGAGTTGGAGTTGGAGTTGGAGTTGGAGTTGGAATTGGAGTTGGAGTTGGAGTTGGAGTTGGAGTTGGAGTTGGAGTTGGAGTTGGAGTTGGAGTTGGAGTTGGAGTTGGAGTTGGAGTTGGAGTTGGAGTTGGAGTTGGAGTTGGAGTTGGAGTTGGAGTTGGAGTTGGAGTTGGAGTTGGAGTTGGAGTTGGAGTTGGGGTTGGAGTTGGAGTTGGAGTTGGAGTTGGAGTTGGAGTTGGAGTTGGAGTTGGAGTTGGAGTTGGAGTTGGAGTTGGAGTTGGAGTTGGAGTTGGAGTTGGAGTTGGAGTTGGAGTTGGAGATGGAGTTGGAGTTGGAGTTGGAGTTGGAGTTGGAGTTGGAGTTGGAGTTGGAGTTGGAGTTGGAGTTGGAGTTGGAGTTGGAGTTGGAGTTGGAGTTGGAGTTGGAGTTGGAGTTGGAGTTGGAGTTGGAGTTGGAGTTGGAGTTGGAGTTGGAGTTGGAGTTGGAGTTGGAGTTGGAGTTGGAGTTGGAGTTGGAGTTGGAGTTGGAGTTGGAGTTGGAGTTGGAGTTGGAGTTGGAGTTGGAGTTGGAGTTGGAGTTGGAGTTGGAGTTGGAGTTGGAGTTGGAGTTGGAGTTGGAGTTGGAGTTGGAGTTGGAGTTGGAGTTGGAGTTGGAGTTGGAATTGGAGTTGGAAACGAGTTTAATTATATCGTTACTATCCATTCATATACTTTTAGGGATCTTTTATCATGGAATGATTCTCAATACAGATTTTACTGAAAAAGTTTTCTGCCAAAACGCCTCTGATGGCCTGATATTTAACTATCCCATCACGGAACTTTTAACGTTTTTTGATTCTCAATGAAGATATTACTGAAAAAGTTCTACTGCCAATGCTTTCCTGATGGCCTGATCTTTGAAACCGATTGTTATTATATCATTTACTATCCACTCAGATACTTTTAGGAATCTTTCAACGTGGCATGATTCTCAATACAGATATTACTGAAAAAGTTGCACTGCCAATGCGCCTCTGATGGCCCGTTATTTGAAATCGAGTATTATAATACCTTTTACTATCTATTCAGATCCTCTTAAGGTTCTCTTAACGTGGCATGATTCTCAATACTGATAGTACAGAAGAGTTAAACTGCCAGGGCGTTTCTGATGGCCGGGAATTCGAAACATAATATTATTATATCTTCTACTTTCTATTCAGATACTTTGACGGATCTTTCAACGTAGTCTGATTCTCAAAAAAAATATGTCAAAGTGACATATAAAATAGTAACGCCAAATTTTTCTTGGAGATTTTTATATCGATTTTCAATTTGAATGTGAAACTATTATCTATGGGAGATGGTTGCCCTTCTTTAGGGTCCTGTAGCGGTCTTCGAACACCTGAAGTTCCGAAAAATCATCGCTTGGATTGCCGAACTAGGTTTCAAGAACCCTCCCGGCAGAAGAGCAGTATCGAAGTTTCTATTTTAAATTTAAATATTGAAGGGATATCAAAGGATAAGTGCGATTAGCTTGGTAAATTAGTGGACCAGCATGGTGCAGAGGTGATTCTTCTCCAAGAGACCCATACAGCAACAGAGGAAAATCTTCGAGAGAGGGGGCTTTTGAAAGGTTATGTACTAGTTGATTTTCTTCTAAGTCGAATTTACGGTCTAGCTTGTTATGTCAAAAATTCCTCTGTTCAAAATGTTGAGTTGATTAGGAAAGGTGAGATTGAAGGAGTTTTCTTCATTTCCTTCAAATTTTGTGACATTTCTGTCATCAACATTTATAAACCTCCAAATAGTTTTTGGCCAAGAAATTTCAATATAAATGTTAATCATCCATCAATTTACTGCGGAGATTTTAATTCGCATCATGTAACATGGGGATATGATGTTAATGATAGAAATGGTATAGCTTATCCGATTGGATGGAAGACAATGATTATTTCTTGATTTTCGATGCAAAAGATACACCTTCTTTCCATTCTTCAAGATGGAATAGAGGCTATAACCCAGACCTATGCATGGTTTCCTGTGATACTTCTTCTAAACCTATTTCAGTAAAACGTAAAATTTTAGGGGTTTTTCCGCGTAGCCAGCATAAGCCCATGTTATTAACTATAGGAAATGTGGTTCATCTTGCTCCCTGTTTGAATAAACCCCGTTGGAATTTCCAGAAGGCTAATTGGGTTCAATTCGCGAAAAAAGTTGATAGTGACGTAAGATGGATTCGACCAACTTATGACAATTACTATAGATTTGTTGGTGTAGTAAAAGCTTCAGCTAAGAAATTCATTCCGAGGGGTTTCCGTCAAGAGTATATTCCTGGTTGGTCAGTTGAAGCAGAAAATTTATATAAGGATTATCAAAATTCCCCAACTAATGAAAAATGCGATAAGCTAATAAATTCGATAAATACAAGTCGTAAGGAAAAGTGGAATAGTGTAGTTTCCGATATGAATTTCACACATTCGAGTAGGAGTACATGGGATGTTTTGAGAAAATTAGGGAAGGCTACCCCTCTAACATTGTCATCTTCCAAAATTGATCCTGAATTGATTGCTCGTCGACTAGTTGATGTTTCCAATTCGGTTGAAATTTCAAAATCAAAAATCAAGGATATGAAGGATAATTTGCACAAATTTAGGACATCATCTTCATCTGTAGACAGTATCTCGAATATATTCAACTTGGATGAATTAAAAGCAGCACTTAAATGCACTAAATCTCGAAAAGCAGCAGGATTTGATGGAATTTATCCTGAGTTCATCAAACACTTGGGCAAAAAAGCCTTGTCCTGGTTATTATCATTCTATAATAATATTCTGAATACAGGAAATATTCCAAAAGAATTCCGCAAAGCGAAAGTCATAGGAATTTTAAAACGTGGAAAGGATTCTTCTGATCCTAGCAGTTATCGACCTATTAGTCTGTTGAGTGTTCCTTTTAAAATTTTAGAAAGATTGATTCTTTTTAGGATTGAATCGTCTGTAGAAGACGTTCTACAGAATTGCCAGGGGGGCTTCAGGAAAAATAGAAATTGTTGTGATCAGGTGCTTAGTCTAACTACATATATCGAAACAGGTTTCAATAGTAAAATGAAAACAGGAACAGCATTTGTGGATTTGTCGGCAGCATATGACACGGTATGGAAAGATGGTTTGATTTTTAAACTTTATACTCATTTAAAGTGTGGCAAAATGGTTCGATTACTCGAAAGTATGCTCTCGGATAGACGGTTTCGTGTTTTTATTGATAATAATAGTAGTAAATTCAAGAATTTGAATAATGGTCTCCCACAAGGTTCAGTTTTAGCACCTCTTCTTTTCAATTTATATCTGTGTGATATTCCTGCTATTTCGTCTGAGAAATTCATATACGCTGATGACATTGCCCTTGCATTTCGTCATTCTGATTTCGAAAGTATAGAAAATAATCTCTCTGCAGATTTAGATATTCTGAAAAAGTACCTATTTCAGTGGCGTTTGTGTCCGAATCCAAATAAAACTGAGGTTTCTTGATTTCATTTGAACAATCACCAAAAATATAGAACATTGAGTGTAACTTTCGGTGATTCTTTCTTGAGACATAATTTTTATCCTAAATATCTAGGAGTGAAACTAGATTCATCTTTAAATTTCAAAGCCCATTTAGATGACTTGCGTCTGAAGTTGAAAACGAGAAATAATATTCTACAGAAATTAGCTGGTACTTCATGGGGTGCTGATGCAGCTACTCTTCGAACGGCAGCCTTAGCCTTGGTTTTTTCTGCCGCTGAATATTGTTGCCCTGTCTGGTTTAATAGTGCTCATACTCAAAAAATTGATGCACAGTTGAATTCATCTATGCGAATCATCACTGGAACTATTAGATCTACACCTATTCATTGGTTGCCAGTTCTTTCAAACATTGTCCCGCCCCACATTCGCAGGCAGACTACTGTTTCAAATTCTTGGAATAAATTTCATTCTTTTCCGAATTCATTTCCGATTATCTCCTACATTCCAGGCAATAAGATTCCGAGATTGAAGTCACGAAACCCTTTATGGTCCAACTGTTTTCTTAATTCGAATAAAAGTGACAAGGAAGTTTGGCGGTCTGAATGGATTTCTTGCAATTTATTCAACAAAGATTTAATTTCTGATCCTTCAGATAGAGTTCCGGGGTTTGATCTTCCAAGGAGAATATGGTCTATTCTGAATCGTCTAAGAACCGGTCATGGTCGTTGCAACAGCATGCTTTTCAGGTGGAACTCAGTTGAGAGTCCTAGTTGTGAATGCGGGGAAGCAGAGGAAACCATAGATCATTTAGTTAATAATTGTCGCATATATAGATTCAAATATGGTTTTAGGGTTATTCATAATGTTTCTGAATCTTTTTTGGAATGGGTAGCGAGTTTCAAATCTATTTAATGAAATATAGAATATTCCATTTTAATTTGTTCGTTTTCTCCCTTTGTTTTTTTTCCTTTTCCAGATTGGGTTTCGGACCTTGGAGAATCTTCTCTGCTTGTTGAAAGAAGTAGCGATAATGAAGAAAAAGATGCCCTTCAATATTTAATATTTCAGCATATTTTGTTAACAAAATCAATTTTCATAAATCACAACACTAACGGGGAGATAGGGTTTTTTTTGCTGAGGTTTTTTCCCTAAGCTCTAGTATCATATTATATCAAATAATATGGTACCCCGTTACACTAACCTCTGCTAACACTGCTTTCATACACATGCTTTATTGTTAGATACAAAACAAATTGTAATGCTCAAGTTCAAAAGAATATATATATATATATATATACTGAGAAAGTTCCACTGCTCTATCATTTCTGCTGACTGTATGTTTGAAACCGAGTTCTAGTATATCGTCTACTATACACTCAGATACTTTTAGGGGTCTTTCATCGTGGCATGATTCTCAATACAGATATTACTGAAAAAGTTGCACTGCCAAATCGCCTCTGGTGGCCCGATATTTGAAAGCCAGTATTATAATATCTTTTACTATCTATAGATTCTTTTGCGGATCTTTCATGGTGGTGTGATTCTCAATGAAGATATTACTGAAAAATTTCCACTGCCAATGCGTCCCGTATGGCCTGATCTTTGAAACCGAATATATATATATATATATATATATATTTTTTTTAAATTTCACCTTTATAGGGTTTGGCAGTGAGAATGCCGGGCCTTGTTTGGCCAAGGCACTATCACCCACTGGTCATGAATCCGCGTACTATTCTAGTCGTCCACAGGATAACCTCTCTCTGTGCTTCCGCTATTAGTCTGTCTTCTAGTCCAAGTCGGTGAGTATTTTCATCTAGTTCTTCAACAAGTCCATTCGTGCTGATGACGAGAGGTAGTATCGTAGTATATATATATATATAAAAGAATAATAGTATTTGATATTCAATTGTATTTTGAATAATATTAAACCCTGAATATCAAATACTATCATTCTTTCATAAATCACACAGGGTAAATACTTTCCATTCGATATATATATATATATATATATTTATATATATATATATATATTATATCGCTTACTAACCATTTAGATACTTTTAGGGTTCCTTCAGCGTTGCATGATTCTCAATTCCGATATCGCTGAAACAGTTACACTGATGGCCCTAAGTTGAAGCCGAGATCTATCAGATCATCTTAAGTTTCTCTAAACTTGAAATGATAATCAATACAGATAGTACTGAAGAAGTTATACTGTCAGGGCTTTTCTGATGGTCGGGTATTCGAAACATAGTATTATTATAACTTCTACTATCCATTCAGATTCTTTTACGGATCTTTCAACGTAGTGTGATTCTCAATAAAGATATTACCGAGAAAGGTTCACTGCTCACGCGTTTCTGCTGACTGGATGTTTGAAACCGAGTATTAGTATATCGTCTACTATCCACTCAGATACTTTTAGGGATCTTTCAACGTGGTCTGATTCTCAATACAGATATTACTGAAAAAGTTCCATTGCAAATGCGCTTCTGATGGTCAGATATTTGAAACCCAGTATTATAATATCTTTTACTATCTATTCAGATTCTTATACGGATCTTTCAACGTGGTGTAATTCTCAATGAAGATATTACTGAAAAAGTTTTACTGCCAATGCGTCCCTTATGGCGTGATCTTTGAAACCGAGTATATTAATATCTTTTACTATCTATACAGATCCTCTAAAGGTTCTTTCAAAGTGGCATGATTCTTAATACAATGCCAATGCGTACCTAATGGCCTGGTAATTGAAACCGAGTATTATAATATCTTTTACTGATGGTCGGATATTCGAAACAGTATTATTATATCTTCTACTATCCTTTCAGAACCTTTTACGGATCCTTCAAGGTGTTGTGATAGTCAATAAAGATATTACTGAGAAAGTTTCAATGCACACGCGTCCCTGCTGACTGGATGTTTGAAACCGAGTTTTATTATATCGTTCACTATCCATTCATATACTTTTAGGGATCTTCCATCGTGGAATGATTCTCAATACAGATATTACTGATAATGTTCTACTGCCAATGCGTCCCTGATGGCCTAATCTTTGAAACCGAGTTTCATTATATCTTGTACTATCCATTCAGATACAATGCTCCTCTGATGGCCCTATTCATATTCTCTTAAGGTTCTCTTAACGTGTTATGATTCCCAATACAGAAAGTACAGAAGAGTTAAACTGCCAAGGCCTTTCTGATGGCCGAATATTCGAAACATAGTGTTATTATATCTTCTACTATCCATTCAGATCCTGTTACGGAACTTTCAACGTAGTGTCATACTCAATATAGATATTACTGAGAAACTTCTACTGCGAATGAGTTCCTGATGGCCTGATCTTTGAAACCGAGTTTTATTATATTGTTTACTATCCATTCAAATAATTTTAGGGATATTTCAACGTGGTGTAATTCTCAATAATGATATTACTGAAAAAGCACCATTGCTCACGCGTTTCTGCTGAATGGATGTTTGAAACCGAGTATTATAATATCGTTTACTATCCACTCAGATCTTTTTAGGAATCTTTTAAGGTGGCATGATTCTCAATATAGATCAGTTATATCTGTATTGAGAATTGAGAAGAAGTTCCACTGCCAAAGCGTCTCTGATGGCCCGATATTACAAATCGAGTATTATAACACCTTTTACTATATATTCAGATCCTCTTAAGGTTCTCTTAACGAGGCATGATTCTCAATACAGATAGTACAGAATATTTAAACTGCCAGGGCGTTTTTTATGGCCGGATATTCAAAACATACTATTATTATATCTTCTACTATCCATTCAGATGCTGTTACGGAACTTCCAACGTAGAATTATTATATCTTCTATTATCCATTCAGATACTCTTAGGGATCTTTCAACGTGGCAAGATTCTCAATACAGATATAACAGAAAAAGTTGCACTGCCAATGCGCCTCTGATGGCCCGACATTTGTAATCAAGTATTAAAATACCTTTTACTATCTATTCAGTTCCTCTTAAGGTTCTCTTAACCAGGCATGATTCTCAATACAGATAGTACTGAAGAGTTAAACTGCCAGTTTTCACAGTATTCTATAATTATTCTATCTAAGCTTTATTCTATGATCTGTGTTCATACTCGTATATTTCATCCTGATCTATAAGAAAGACTCAAATTCATTTCAGCTATTTCAATTTGATTATGTATTGCGAATCATGCCTCGATAAGAGAACTTTAGGAGGATCTGAATAGATATTAAAAGGTATTATAATACTCAATTTCAAATATCGGGCAATCAGAGGCGCATTGGCAGTGCAAATTTTTCATTAATATCTGTATTGAGAATCATGCCACGTTGAAAGATCCCTAGAAGTTTAAGACGTTGAAAGATCCCTAAAAGTATCTGAATGGATAGTAGAAGATATAATAACACTATGTTTCGAATATCCGGCCATCAGAAACGCCCTGGCAGTTTAACTCTTCAGTACTTCACTATTCTTAAGTACTGTATTGAGAATCATGTCACGTTAAGAGAGACTTAAGAGGATCTGAATAGATAGTAAAATGTATTATAATACCTGATTTCAAATATTGGGCCATCTGAGGCGCATTGGTAGTGAAACTTTTTCAGTAATATCTGTATTGAGAATCATGCCACGTTGAAAGACCCCTTTAAGTATCTGAGTGGATAGTAAGAGATATAATAATACTGGATTTCAAACATCCAGTCAGCAGAAACGCTTGAGCAGTGGAACCTCCTCAGTAATATCTTTATTGAGAATCACACTACGTTGAAAGATCCGTAAAAGGATCTGAATGGATAGTAGAAGATATAATAATACTATTTTTCGAATATCCGGTCATCAGAAACTACCTGGCAGGTTAACTCCTCGGTACTATCTGTATTGAGAATCATGCCACGTTAAGAGAACCTTAAGAGGATCTGAATAGATAGTAAAAGCTTTTATAATACTCGATTCCAAATATCGGGAAATCAGAGGCAGTGGCACTGCAACTTTTTCAGTAATATCTGTATTGAGCATCTTGCCACATTGAAAGATGCTATTCTAAAATTCGGTTTCAAAAATTGGGTCATCAGAGGCGCTTTGGCAGAGGAACTATTTCGGTAATAATAATAATATCCCTAAAAGTATATGAATGGATAGTAAACGATATAATTGAACTCGGTTTTAAACATCCAGTCAGCAGGGACGCGTGAGCAGTAATATCTTTATTGAGTATCACACCACGTTGAGGGATGCGTAAAAGGGTCTGAATGGGTGGTAGAAGATATAATAATACTATGTTTCGAATACCCGGCCTTCACAAACACCCTGGCAGTTTAACTGCTTCAGTACAATCTTTATTTAGTATCACACCACCTTGAAGGATCCGTAGAAATATCTGAATGGATAGTAGAAGATATAATAATACTATGTTCTGCATATCTGGCCGTCAGAAACGCCCTGGTAGTATATCTTCTTCAGTACTGTCTGTATTGAGAATCATGCCTCGTTAAGAGAACCTGAAGAGGAATAGATAGTACTGAAAAGTTCAAGTGCCAGGGCGGTTCTGATGACCGGATATTCGAAACATAGTATTATTATTTCTTCTACTATCCATTCAGATCCTTTTACTGATCTTTCAACGTAGTGTGATTCTCAATAAAGATATTACTGAGAAAGTTCAACTGCTCACGCGTTTCTGCTGACTGGATGTTTGAAACCGAGTATTATTATATCGTTTGCTATCCATTCAGATACTTTTAGGGTTCTTTCAACGTGGCATGATTCACAATACAGATATAACTGAAGATGTTCCTCTGCCGAAGCGCCTCTGATGGTCCGATATTTGAAATCGAGTATTATTATACCTATTACTATATATTCAGAACCTCTTAAGGTTCTCTTAACGTGGCATGATTCTCAATACAGATAGTACAGAATATTTGAACTGCCAGGGCGTTTCTGATGGCCGGATATTCGAAACATAGTATTATTATATCTTCTACTATCCATTCAGATCTTGTTACGGAACTTTCAACGTAGTATTATTATATATACTACTATCCAGTCAGATCCTTTTTACGGAGCTATCGTTTACTATCCATGCAGATACTTTGAGGGATCTTTCAACGTGCCAAGATTCTCAATACAAATATTACTGAAAGAGTTCTACTGCCAATGCATCCCTGATGGCTTGATCTTTGAAACCGACTCTTATTATATCGTTTACTATCCATTCAGATACTTTTAGAGATCTTCCAACGTGGCATTATTCTGAAACAGATATTACTAAAAAAGTTCCACTGCCAAAGTGCCTCTGATGGCCCGATATTTGAAATCGAGTGTTATAATACCTTTTACTATCTATTCAGATCCTTTTAAGTTTCCCTTAACCTAGCATGATTCTCAATACAGATGGTACTCAAGAGTAAAACTGCCAGGGCGTTTCTGAAGGCCGGATACTAGAAACATAGTATTATTATATCTTCTACTATCCATTCAGATCCCTTTGCGGATCTTTCTTTCAACGTAGTGTTATTCTCAATAAAGATATAACAGAGAAAGTTCCACTGCTCACGCTTTTAAGCTGACTGGATGTTTGAAATCGAATATTATTATATCGTTTACTATCCACTCAGATACTTTGAGGGATCTTCCAACGTGGCACAATTTTCAATACAGATATTACTGAAAAAGTTCCACTGCCAAAGCGCCTCTGATGGACCGATATTTGAAACCCAGTATTATAATATCTTTCACTATCTATTCAGATCCTTTTGCGGATCTTTCAACGTGGTGTAATTCTCAATGAAGATGTTTCTGAAAAACTTCCACTGCCAATGCGTCCCATAGTGCCTGATCTTTGAAACCGAGTTTTATTATAGCGTTTACTATCCATTAAGATGCTCTCATGGTTCATTAAACGTGGCATGTTTCTCAATACAGATATTACTGAAAAAGATCCACTGGTGGCCCGAAAGTTGAAGCTGAGTATTATGATACCTTTTAATATAAATCAGATCCTCTTAAGGTTCTCCGTGAAATTATTCTCAATACAGATAGTACTGAAGAAGTTATACTGCCGTTTTTGGTGGTTGGATACTCGAAAAATAGTAATATTATATTTCATACTATCCATTCAGATCCTTTGACGGATCCCTCAAGGTGGTGTGATACGTTGAAAATTCCGTAAAAGGATTTGAACGAATAGTAGAAGATATAATAATACTAAGTTTCGAATATCCGGCCATCAGAAACGCCCTGGCAGTTTAACTCTTCAGTACTATCTATTTCAGATACTTTTAGGGATCTTTCAACGTGGTCTGATTCTCAATACAGATATTACTGAAAAAGTTCCATTGCAAAAGCACTTCTGATGGTCAGATATTTGAAACCCAGTATTATAATATCTTTTACTATCTATTCAGATTCTTATACGGATCTTTCAACGTGGTGTGATTCTCAATGAAGATATTACTGAAAAAGTTCTACTGCCAATGCGTCCCTTATGGCGTGATCTTTGAAACCGAGTATATTAATATCTTTTACTATCTATACAGATCCTCTAACGGTTCTTTCAAAGTGGCATGATTCTTAATACAATGCCAATGCGTACCTAATTGCCTGGTAATTGAAACCGAGTATTATAATATCTTTTACTGATGGCCGGATATTCGAAACAGTATTATTATATCTTCTACTATCCTTTCAGAACCTTTTACGGATCCTTCAAGGTGTTGTGATAGTCAATAAAGATATTACTGAGAAAGTTTCAATGCACACGCGTCCCTGCTTACTGGATGTTTGAAATCGAGTTTTATTATATCGTTCACTATCCATTCATATACTTTTAGGGATCTTCCATCGTGGAATGATTCTCAATACAGATACCTCTAGCAGGCCGCACCGCCTTTTGGCGGGATATATCTAAATCAAGTAATCTTTATATATAATAGTTATATTGGCTTTACTTGGCGTCCCAGCCTTTTGTCTGTGTTCGTTCTAATGGCTGGTCATTCGTTGAATGCGATCGTACCGTCTATAAGAGAGATATCGTCAGTTGAACTCAGATAGTGGTGACGATTAGGCGTAATAATTATTCGCTGGTTAAGTGTAACTTTCGCGAAAATATTTAAAATATTTATAGTTATTTTCCGGATATCAGAAAATTATTGGTGAGTATAAAATAACTTGTATTTTGTTATGATTAAATGAAATTATGAATATTTTGAAAGGTAGTGGTCATCACTGATGTTTATAAACAGCCTGCCAAAAGGCGGGTAGGCTGGGATTGGCATAGTCTACTATCTGTAATTTACCATTGTTGATGAATTTGTATTTTATTATTATAGGAATGTCTTCAAATGGAAAAGAGAAGAAATTGCCTAGATATCATGATGTTAGAAAGAAGACGTGGAATTTGGAAAAATTATCAGAATCTGAAATTCAGCAAATTATGGAAACATGTAGCGATGTTGAATCTGATGTAGAGTCAGATGCTATCGGTGACTTTGATGACGATGATAGTATAAATGACCCAGACTTTGAAGTGTCACGTGAAGATGAGGAACTAATAGAAGAGTATGTCGAACACATGGGAAGATCTTTATCTGCTGATTTTCTTAGTTGTAATGTCACTGGTAAGTTTACGGAAATAGAACAAACAGGTGAATCTAGTGGAGAACGAGATTTTGAAGTAGTACCTCAAGCAGGAACATCCTCTGAACCAGATACAACATGTGGGACAGAGGCATTACCCCAAGAAGAAATATTATCTGAAGCGATGGTTACTGAATACCCACGTGTAAAAGATCGACGTGTCAAACGACCACATTCACCATTACCATTAGAAGAGCCAAGTGGGCCAAATATTCCATCAAATGATGGTGGATTTGTTGGTAACCCTAATGATATAATTCCCAAATCTAAAGAGTTTCAGAACATTGTGTGGCGGAAAAAACATCTGCAGCTTCATCGTAATGAAGTGGTATTCAGAGGTAATGAAAGATTACCCGAAAGGTTCAATGAATTGCATACACCATTCGACTGCTTCAGTTATTTTTTCAATGATGAGCTATTGACAAATACAGCCAATTATACCAATCTGGGTGCTCGACAATTGAATGTCAACACAACATTCAAAGTGAGTAGCATAGATATCCGACAATACATTGGAACTCTTATCTATATGTCTGTATATAGATACCCAAGCTTAGAAGAATACTGGGGGAACATTCGTTTGAAGCTATTAGAACAACCATGACATCCAAACGGTTTTACGAAATTCGTAAATATATACGTTTCAACGACTTTTCGATCATGAAAGATCGTACTCATTCCGAACACGATCCACTATTCAAAATAAGATCTGTATCTAACCATCTCAATGAAAGTTTTGATTCCATTCCGAAATTAGCTCGGTTATGTGTTGATGAACAAATGTGCTCTACGAAAATGATAAGTGCATTCAGACAATACATGCCAAAGAAACCTCATAAATGGGGAATGAAATTATTTGTACTATGTGATTCCAGTGGCTTTTCATATCGTTTCGAAGTGTACTGTGGTAAAAATGACAATGTTATTCTACCTGATATCTCTAGCAGATATATAGGGGATAGGATATGCATCCTTTTCCGTGAATGCATTTAGTTTTCGGTAATCAACATAGAACCGATACGAATCAACCTTCTTTTTCACTTGAAGTATGGGAAACGACCAGGGACTGGTCGATGGTTCGACAACACCCTGCTCGAGTAACTTATCCAACTCAGCATCGATATGACCCTGCATAACAGGACTGACGGGATAATACCTCTGCTTTATTGGAGAACAAGAGGTTTTGATCTCATGATGAACGAGACTAGTACATCCCAATTCATCACTCATACCCTTGAAAGCCTCCTGCACAACCTCATCCAAAATCTTTGATTGCTCGGGGGTAAGATGTTCTTCGGCTGCAATGGCATCCACAGAGACATCATAATCGCGCCGAAATACTCATTTTCCACATCGAAGATCGGGAACAATACCAAACTTCTTCCAGAAATCTATGCCAAGAATCAAAGTATGTGGCAACCCCGGAACTATCAACGCAGTAATCATTCTAATTTTATTTTCAAGTTTTATCGGTAGATCCACCGAACCAATACTAGAACAACTCTGTCCATTAGCGACTCTACAAGAAACATCATCATCGAAATTAGGCGTAAGATTTAATTTCTTCAACATGACCCAACCAGGACCTCCTATAATTGTGGTAGAGGCACCCGAATCCAATAGACCCCATAAATTCACATCAAAAACAGACACAGACAAATAAGGGCGTTCATCATTTTGCGCATGCGCCAACACATAATCCAAAATACATTTTTGCTGTAAAGGCAAACGATATTTGACAGACTGTCGGGGAAGGACACTCGTACTGCCATGCGAGGTCTCCCCTATTAGTTTTCCGACCTACATTTAGGGCAGGTACGAACAGTGCAATCCGGATGACCATACTTAAAGCAGTGCTTCTTCTTCTCCATTCTGCACTCTCTAGCAGCATGGCCAGGTCGCTGGCAATTCCAGCAGGTCAATACAGCATTCACGTGAGTAGAGGGGGTAGGGGGCTGTTCCGCATAAACACATGCCAGTTTTTTTTTTTTTTTTTTTTTTTTTTTAAACAGGAAAAACCTTTTATAGGCGAACCTTGAACGGAACAGTGTGGGAGTCCATCTTCTCCTGAAGATGTTTACCTCACTAAAACTCCTGTCTCCATCAGGGCGTCGATGGGTGTTTTGAGTTAGTATTCAATACTTTTACTCATGTTGTCTCTATTTTTATTTCCTTCTTGAATGTGTTGTTGAAGTGTTACATCTTCACTTCGTTAGATGTCGGTTTCTTCATTGTCCTCCGACAGGTAATAGTGCCAATTTTGGCCGTTTGATCTTTGTGGGTTCTTCTGGGTCATAGTCCAAAGCTTCTCTAAGTGTTGGGTTCGTGTGGCGTTCTGTGTTTTCCAGGATCCTTTTATTCCTCTGTCGTATTTGATCTTCCATCGTGCTCACCCCAAGGTCTTGCCGGATGTTTCTATTCCTGATGAACCAGGGCGCATCAGTTATCTGTCTCAGGAGTTTGTTCTGGGCTGTTTCCAGTTTCTTCATGTGGCTTTTTGCAGTCTCTCCCCATGCAGTTGAACAGTACAACATGCGTGGTACAATTATTGACTTGTATAAGCGTAACTTGTTGCTTATACTGAGCTTACTGTTTCTAGCAATTAGCGGATAGAGTTCTATTTTTCTTACAGCAACTTTCTGCATGATATAATCGATGTGGTCTTTCCAAGTGATTTTTCTATCAAATACTACTCCCAGGTATTTGATTTTGTCCTTCCAAGGAATCGTCTCTCCATCTATCTCTATTTCTTCTGAGGGTAATGTGCTTTTCTTGCCGAATACAATAGCCTGTGTCTTTCCTGCGTTTACTTTAATTTTCCATTTTTCCATCCATTCCAGGATGGTGTCAATTGCCGTCTGAGCGTATCGGGTTCCTAGGTTCAAGTTTTTTGAATGTGCCAGGATTGCGGTGTCATCTGCGTATGTGAACACTTTCGTATCGTTGGGGAGTACATTCGGTATGTCTGCCGTGTATAAGTTGTACAACTTCGATGAAAGTACTCCTCCTTGTGGTACTCCTCCTGTTATGGGGGTTTTGCGGGATCTATGTCTTCCAATTTTTACTTGAAAGGATCTGTTCTTCAGGTATTTTCCAATGACCTTTATGATCGGTAGGCTTATATTAGCTTCTTTCATCTTGTAGATTAGTCCTTCATGCCACATCTTGTCGAATGCCTTCGAGACATCTAGGAAGGCGGCCACGTTTATGTGTTTCCTGTTTATATTGTGGATTATATTTTCCGTCAATCTTAGTGTCTGGAGTTCTGTTGGATGTCCAGCTCTGAATCCATATTGTTCTGGTGGGATCACTTTCTTCTCTTCTAGTTCATCTTCTAGTCGTCGTAGTATTAGTCTTTCAACCAGTTTTCCAATTGTACATAGTAAGCTTATCGGGCGGTGATTCTGTGGGTATAGTTGGTCCTCTCCTTGTTTCGGGATCATTATCACTGTGGCATTCTTCCAGGCTTCAGGGAAGTAAAACATTCTCAGTATGCCGATACAGAAGTTCACGATGAATTCCAGGTATTCAATCGGAAGGTGTCGTATTTGAGTGTTGTTTATTCTATCTTCGCCGGGTGCACTCTTCTTTTTGAGGTGTTTGATTTCATCTTTCAACTCGTCGATTGTTGTGGGTCTTATTTGTTCTTCTGTGTCTGTTTGTAGTATTCGTGCTGCTGTTCTTTCCACTCTCTCTTCGAAGTCGATGTCGTCGTCTGGTGTGCGATGCGGTGCGAATTGGAGCTCTAGCGAAGGCGTTCGCTTTGTCTTCATCTGCGTATACAATTCCATTCATGCCGTGTAAAGGACGTGATTTGTTGTTCCTTTTCTTCAGGATTCTGTTCAGACGCCACATTGGTTTGTAGTGGGCGTCTTGTTCTTCGCAGTCTTCATTGATGCTTTCTAGTAGCACTTACCATTTCTCGTTCCTGTATTTCTGTACTTCTTCCTTGACTAGGTTGGCTAGTCTGTTGGCCTCTCTCTTATCTTCGGGATATAAAGTTCTTTGAGCGATTCTTCGTGCTCTATTTTTGTTCCTTATCAGAGCTTTTAGTTCCGTAGGTAGTCTGTTGACTTCTTTGGAACACTTCTTGATGGTCCTTGTGGCTTTTTCCATTGCGGTTTGAATTTCCATCGTTATTTTTCGGACTTCGAGTTCTATGTCGGTGGTCGTTTGTAGATCCGGTGGAATTCTCTCAGTATTCTTCAGTAATTCGGTGAACTTTCTCCAGTCGATTCTTCTTTCTTCCTGTTGTTGAGGTATTGAGTTCCAGTGATCCAGTGTTAGAATAACTGGATTATGGTTGGAGCTCAGTACCGCCTCGGTGTCTATGGTGGTGGGTTGATTGACGTTATTCGTAATAAAAATGTCTAAGAGATCAGGTCTACCTGTTGACCCGTAGAACGTCGGTCTGTCCGGTCCGATTACCGAATAATTATTTGATTCCGCGTGAGCCGCTAATGTTCTGCCGCGCGTAGTAGTTACTCTGGAGTTCCAGATGCTGTGTTTAGCGTTCAAGTCACCGCCTAAAATTATTTCGTTGGGCGAAGGGAAAATTTCGTCCAAGTCGGAAGTTAATAATGTTTTTCTGGGCGCGTTATATGCGGCTATGACAGTTATTGTCCTGTTGCCAGCCATATATATGTTTTCCGTATTGAAATTATTGATCCGCTGGTGCGCTATGGAGTTCTTAATGAGTACGGCTACTCCACCTCCCATATTTGTTCGATCACTCCGGTATATCGCGAAGTTCGGTAAAGCTAAATGAACTTGGGGGTCGAGCTTTGTTTCGCTCAGCAACGCCACGTCGATATTTTCTTCGGATAAATAATCCCCAAGCTCTAGAATTTTGTTCCTGATGGAATTCGCGTTCCACGCAAGTATCTTTAATGATCGTGGTTTTGATTTATCCAAGACGACTGGCTATCTTGGTCATCAGCACTGTCATTTGTGCCAACATCTCTGCGACTTGATTAGGACTTGTATTTGTTTTCGTACTCTTTTCCGGCGTTGGTTTCGCGGATTGTTTTGCTGCTGAGAGGTAGGATTTACCTTCAACAACTCTGCTATCCCGAAAAATTCTTTTCGGTTGACGTTGGGTCGATGTTTTAGGGGTATTTCCCGGATAAAATTTGCACCCACGATAATTAGCGGGGTGAGCAAGCTTGCAGTTGGCGCACACTGCTGGGGTATTTGTTGGTTTCGCGCATTCATTGGACCAGTGTCCTTCGCCGCATTTAACACATCTCGAATAGGAAACTCTGGGATTGCTGTCGGTAGCAGGGGTGTTGTCATTCACGGTCACAGGCTCTGTTGACATGAGCATGTCGTCGTTATCGTCTTCATTTTGAAGAACATCAAATCTATTTGAAGTTCTTACCGGGGAATTTGAATCTTGGCGTTGAACGCGGGGTCTTTTTCGATTTTCCGTTTTCTCAAACGCATTTTTATTAAGGAGGAAACCTAATTTTTCCGCTATTAGCACGAATAGCTTGGCTAGCGTTTCGCGGTCTCCCGCTATCGTTTCAATAAACGATTCCGCGGTAGAGCCGGCCATTTTCGAATTTTAGTTTCTCAGTTGATAGGGGGTTATATAAGCAATATCATATTTTCAATAAAAAGAAAAGAAAATATTAAAATATCACAGTCGTAAGACTCACCTGTAGTTTCCTGTGGAACCAACGATCCGAAGATCTGGACTCAACACATCACTACAAACTTCACTAACTTGTCACCAGTACCCGTAACGGGTCGATCGAGTCGGCTAACCCGTCAGACGGGTTGAACTTAACAGCACTGCACACTGGTACGGGAGCGCATGCGCACTTAGTCAGACGATGCTCACTGCTTGAAGTCTCGGTCGGTGACATGCCAGATCTGGCTCCATTAAAGAGCTCCTATTCCGTGGAGGGGGTACATACGACTCTTTGCGAGCCTCAATTTGCCTTCCAATATCCAAAAGTTGAGATATTGTGGTTACGTTGGTCAAGACTAATTGAGCTTGGTAAAAGGGGGAGATGTTACGAAGAAGAATTCGCAGTCGAGCATCCTCATTGACATGAATTGTGAGGCGGTTGAACATATTGTTCATTATGGCAAGGTACAGACCAATACTCTCATCAGGTCCCTGCGTCCTACTCTTAATCTCATCAAACAGCTTTTCATTATAATTCGGCGGAAGGAACTGTTTCCTCAGTTGATCGACAAGCTGAGACCACGTTGAAACTGTGGACCTTATAGATCGGAACCAACTCAGGGCCTTTCCCATAAAAAGGTCACTGGCAGATAAGAAAAGTTGCTCTTACGTAACATTCCTAGAAATACACAACTCCTCGACACTCTCCAAGAACGAATTGAGAGAGCATCGCGAATTATTACCATCAAACTTGGTAATATTCCACTTAGCCACAGATACTGACGGGTTTTTAACGTTGTACGGAAATACAGTGGGAGTGGACTGGTGAACTACACCACTAGCTAAATCAACATCCGAATCAGACTCCGAAGAACCAGAGATGCCCGCTGATGCCATCAGAACACTCAACTCCAGCGGCGACTGAATCTGTTGCGACAACCTTACATATTTTCTCGCCCGTGATTTCAATTCCGATTGAAACCCAAGTATCTTAGCCAAATATCCCGATCTGAGAACAAGTTCCGAATCTGCGATCGCCTGCGATCTTTCCGCTCGTGTAAACAAATGTATCAAACGCGTAGAGATCTTGATAAAAGACGAACTCTTCTCGTTATCAGAGAAATCTAAAATGTCCTTCCGCAAGAGTAAAATTGAATTTTCTATTACTTTAGAATCATCCACGAACTTAAATGGATAAGGCGGGTATTTAGTTTTAATTTCGCATCTTTCTAATCTCAAATAACCTCTGAGAGCCTTTCTCATCTCAGCAACCGTGTTCACGTTGCTTTCACCCCTAACAGCTAACTCATACTCCAACTCATCTTTATCAAGGCGATTTACATCCATTCGACCCTCCATTATGCACAACACAAGAAATAGAACTGCCGAAAAAGAGAAAAAATAACCCAACTAACTTAACCTATCCGAGAGTAGAACGACCTCGAATGCAAGAAGAGAAAAAAAACGATAACAAAACGCAAAGGTAGAAAAAAAATATTTACCAAGACTTTGGAAATAAAAAAAATTAAGAATCCAAGAAAATTCAACCACTACAACTGACTGGCCCCACGCTGGGCGCCAATTTGTGACGTCGACTTTGAGGAAGCCGAGTCACCAGACTAAATAGGCTCGCGGCTTGACTCAGTGAAGATGGGCGTGAGTATATTTGAAAGAATGGAATGGGCGCCAGGTAGAGATATGCCGGCCTTTTCAAAAGAAGGAATTGCTTACTCCTCTACCAGAGAAGCAATAAATCAATCGCTGTCACTCAAAATAATATATTATCCTCAAAATAAGAAAAGATGGTAAATGCAGTGGTTGAACACAAAAAAGAAAGTAGATCCCAATTGGTCAATATATTGGAATCCCAAACAGATCGAATACCAACCTCAAAGTTTACAAATCAATGCCAGAAGGGCCAAACTATACTATTGGAAATAAATGCCAGAAGGGCAATGCTATAAATTCCCAAAATATATGCCAGAAGGGCCAAAACCATAAAATTCACAACTAATAACCTGGAAAACAATTTAATGCACAATATTTGTTCCAGCTATATGCTGAAACAATCGTTAATCCAACAAATCAAATCCAAATTAATATTAACTATGCAGAACTTAAATCCTGATGGGATCGTACAACAACCATATAATGGTATTAAATGCAATTCTGTGGGGTGCACCTCACCGTAACCGCTTACAACCAAGAAAGTATGACTATGATTTATATCACGAGTTGAATCTGAATTGAACTTAATATGCAATATCATACAGGTATTATAGTATATTTTCAATTACAAATATGGAATATTATGGTCTTAATAGGGTAAACAGTCTTTACTGATGTTAATTATTCCAGTGCGTAGCACTGGTTACCTAGCTACGATGGATACCGAAGAGGGCACAAGATTCCAGATATGCACCAAATTCCAAACGTAAGATCAGATCTATGAAAATGATTATGGTATGGGTGGTGAAGCTCTTTGTGGAATGTAGTTTCAGTCTCGAGTTGGTTGCCACTTGGGTACCAATGGGCATTAACGATGGTAGGTTCAGCCACAAGAATATCAGCTGGATTAATAGCCGTATCCAAGAATATCAGCAAGTCACTAGCCGTATCCAAGAATATCAGCAAGTCACTAGCCGTATCCAAGAATATCAGCAAGTCACCAGCCGTATCCAAGAACCCTCTGATGTTCTGAGGGTATATATCAGGATTGGAGTCCTCGTGGAAAAGTTCAATAATCACGTATAAAACGTTATTCCCAAATATACGCAAAATCACTATATTCTACAGGGAATTATTAGAATTGAAGTAATAATCGCCTATAACAAGGATGATTTTAGATCACAATTTTCTTCAAAAACTTTTTCCATAAATGACACCTGTTTCCTCTATCTCAAAACCGGTAACCCCTCAACTTATTCGTACCATAGAATACAATATACCAAATGTCAAAATTAATTTAGCAGATCCAAGAAGAAGAACAACAACAGATCGAAAAATTATTGAGTATCTCACAGGTGTAATTGTGGCTTCCTTATATATCTGAAATAGGACGTTCTACCAATAATTCAAACCACACTGAATCTTTGCCTCTCGCAAATCAACCAGAACAACAAATTATGGAACCTTACCCCACTTGAGAGTCCGGTGTCACTGAAGTGTACGAGTGACAGCAAACAACATAACCCCACAATCGAAACCTAAACATCCGCTTAGAAAGAACTAATATGAATACATTTAATGACTGGAAAATACTACTTTACGTTAACGTTAGATATGAATAAATAATAGTTTAAAAAAAACTAAAAAAACACGCTTTTATAGCTAACTGAACTAAAAATTAGAAAATAATTTTTAATTTCAGAGAGTTTATAATACAGTAGTAGAAGATCGAACAATCAATCAGAATTTATCACCTCAAAATAAAATTATAATAAAGTTCAAGTTATTAACAAAAGAATTCAATTCAGAGTAAACAGCGTGGGGTGCTTGATAAAGTAAATGAAGCAACCATTCTATTGGCAACTATCTATGAGAAGAGAGTTATGAAAAGTAGTAAAATGCACCACACGCTTTTTACTCTGAATTGAATTCTTTTGTTAATAACTTAAACTTTATTATAATTTTATTTTGAGGTGATAAATTCTGATTGATTGTTCGATCTTCTACTACTGTATTATAAACTCTCTGAAATTAAAAATTATTTTCTAATTTTTAGTTCGGTTAGCTATAAAAGCGTGTTTTTTTTATTTTTTTTAAACTTTTATTTATTTTTCATTCTTTAGTTCGATTTATCAATTAGTTATTTGTTGACATGTGGTATTGAAATGTCTCACAAATTATTTCGCAATCTCATCATTTCATTCAAAATTTTATTAATCCTTGCGGTCCCAATAAGGATAATGGGAAATTTAAGTCCTAACTGAGGTACTCAGTTAAGGATAAATTTGAATTGGAACCTCAGTTACCTAAAGTGAAAATCAACGTGAAACAGGCCAGTTTCACCACCGTTAAATACTTTAACTGAGGTTGCGATTCAAATTTATTCTTAACGGAGGACCTCAGTTAGGACTTAACGGAGATTGAATGCTTTGTGAATACGGCGGAGTATCTGTCTGCGCTTGTCGCTCATGCGATATCGCATCAGTATGAACTGCACCTGAAACATCACGTTGCAAATTGGCGGAGGTGCCCAGTATGAGATAATAAGCTATAAATAATAATCAATTTTTGTGGATAATGAGGATAATGGGAAACTGTTATCAAATTATTGCATTGTCATCGGTTCTTGATACGTATGCAAAGTTTCAAATTAATCTGACTTCTGGAAACTGGTGAATATTAAGTTCAAAGATTCCGTTACATACATACATAGTCAGATACAACCCAAGCTAATAAAAGCGTGTTAAAAAGGTAATCTATTGAATAAGGAAAACAACTAATGATGAGCAAATGTATTCGCGTTAAGTTAAATTCGGTAAAGGTAATGTATTGACTATGGAAAACTATTAATGATGAAAATTTAACGTTACAAAGCTTGGTTGTGTGTGTTTGTCTGCTTCGCCACTTCTGCAGTCCACCTGGAAGTTGTAAGTGACTACTCCGCTGATGGATTTATTGCAGCCTATCGTAGATTTTCAGCACGACGTGGACTCTCTCAGACTCTCTACTCAGATTGTGGAACCAATTTCATAGGCGCAGATGCTACTCTCAAGAACCTGTTCACTCAATGTACCACTCAACACAAGACCATCGCAGATCTCCTCATGAAAGATGGAACGAATTGGAACTTCAATCCACCTGCAGCCCCTCATATGGAGGGAAAATGGGAATCAACAGTCAAATCCTTCAAGTTTCATCTCAACCGCACCATTCGAGATCAGATCCTCACCTTCGAAGAGTTGACAACCTTGCTCAATCAGATCGAAACCATCCTCAACTCCAGGCCCCTGGAACCATTAAGCGATGATCCCGAAGATTGTTCAGCACTGACTCCTGGGCATTTCCTTATAGGTACAGCACTGACGACATTACCTGAACCTTCATTGCAAGAACTCTCCTCATCAAGACTGTCAAGGTGGCAGTTCATTCAACAACGCATTCAGCAATTCTGGTCCATCTGGTCTACTCATTATCTACAGCGACAACTCTCCATCTCAAAATGGCACCATCCATTTCATGAAATCAAAATTGGTTCCCTAGTGCTCCTCACCGATGAACGACTCCCACCATGCAAGTGGCCATTAGGGCGAGTGATGGCCCTACACCCTGGACAGGATGGACTCGTTCGAGTAGTTACTCTCAAGACTTCCAACATCTACGTTCACTCGACCCATCACTAAGTTAGCTATTCTACCTGTGCCATCCTCAGATGAAGACAACCTCACGAAAGAAGATCTAGTCCACAACTAATCACCAATGCTGTTGGTGATGGCGGGCGGAATGTTTAAAATTTCCCTCAATTTCAATCTACATGATACTACTTCTACGTAGACAGACCAGCTCTACATTGCACTTTTGAATTGGGCGCCTTCGACTGTAGTCTCGAACACTGTTCCGTTTCCTCGATTTCAAGCAATTCAAGACGGAAGACCACAACGATGTTCCCCGAACCAACCAACATGGGCCGAGTGCGATGCCCCGCTCCAGGTCCCGGGTACGACTTCACTTGCGACTTGTGAATTTGATTCATTGCGGATTGTGAATAATCTCTATGTCTTCTCTCTAGCGTATATACAAGTTTAATTTGATTCTCTCACAGCTCATTCGTTCTTCTCATAATTTTGTTAATCTAGTGCAATCAGTGTCCTGAAAACACAGGTAATTTACAGCTCTCAATGTTAGTTTATTTATTCTCAAAACTCTTAATACGTAAATTGTAATTCAGAAGTGCACATGTTCTGAGTGAAATGCTGATGGCTGAAATCGTTCTTTCATTCATCCACATGTGTCTGAATTAATTCGAATATCTCATAATGATTTCTCTTAATTGGATTTGTACATACAACATGATTTCAATTTACGATGAAATTATTGATCTTCTCAAATTATATCATCTCGTATTGAAACCAACTCGTATTGAATAGCATCAGCTGTAAATTTAAGTCAACTCATTTATTGTCTAGATATAATAATCAATGGTTTGTTCGATATAAAATATCAGAACTTCTGCTCTTTTCGACAGTTTCAATATCAATTTGAACTAGCTCGTTTGCAGGACAGGTTGCACTAGATTTCCGCCATTTTAATTGTCTCACATGTTCGATCTCACAGAATTGATTCAAGTCACAATAGTTTATTGTTTGAAAATTGCTTCAATTATCCAACTCACTTTCAGCTCAAATTTACTCAATACATTATTACTGGTATCCACTCAGAATTGCTCACAGAATTGATTCAAGTCACAATAGTTTATTGTTTGAAAATTGCTTCAATTATCCAACACACTGTCAGCTCAAATTTACTCAATACATTATTACTGGTATCCACTCAGAAGTGATTCAAGTCACAATAGTTTATTGTTTGAAAATTGTTTCAATATATCTCAGTGGTCCCTTGTTTCTCACTAGTTAAATACTTACTCAGGAATAGTAATGTGCATCCAACTTATACAAGCTTTTTACCTAGGTCAAATTAATTCAGTAATTAAAATCTCATCTTAATCTCATGTTCTACTCGCGATGTGAAATTTCATAAAAGCTAATCGTTGGTGCACTGCGCTAGTCTGCTCTCAGTTCATACATATATTTTCTTCTCTATTTAGTACTCCCACGCAATACGCTTTCCACCTAGATCATCATTGTAATCCTCCTGTTTTTCTGGTGGAATCGCTCATCTCACAATTGAATAATTGTCCATCACTGTGAACGTTGTGTTTGTTTGATGATACAAACTCATTATTGTGAATTTAAATGTATTCTCATGTCTCTCATTCTCTATTAACAATGTAGATATGTAAATAAATTGCTTTTAACAATTTTTCCAACTCAATCGTCTGTAACAGTCCACAACTCTAAATTTTGACAAAATCTGAACAACCCCGATTTTGAACAATAGTATTATTATATCTTCTACTATCCATTCAGATTCTTTTACTGATCTTTCAACGTAGTGTGATTCTTAATAAAGATATTACTGAGAAAGTTCAACTGCTCACGCGTTTCTGCTGACTAGATGTTTGAAACCGAGTATTATTATATCGTTTACTATCCATTCAGATACTTTTAGGGTTCTTTCAACGTGGCATGATTCACAGATATGGCCGGATATTCGAAACAAAGTATTATTATTTCTTCTACTATCTGTTCAGATCCTGTTACAGAACTTTCAACGTAGAATTATTATATCTTCTTCTATCCATTCGGATCCTTCCACGGAGTTATCGTTTCTATCCATTCAGATACTTTTAAGGATCTTCCAAAGTGGCAAGATTCTCAATACAGATATAACTAAAGAAGTTCCACTGCCGAAGCGCCTCTGATGGCCCGATAGTTGAAATGGACTATTATAATACCTATTACAATATATTCAAAACCTCTTAAAGTTCTCTTAACGTGGCTTGATTCTCAATACAGATAGTACAGAATATTTAAACTGCCAGGGCGTTTATGATGGCCGGATACTCGAAACATAGTATTATTATATCTTCTACTATCCATTCAGATCTTGTTACGGAACTTTCAACGTAGTATTATTATATATACTACTATCTAGTCAGATCCATATTACGGAGCTATCGTTTACTATCCATGCAGATACTTTTAGGGATCTTTCAACGTGGCAAGATTCTCAATACAGATATTACTGAAAAAGTTCTACTGCCAATGCATCCCGGATGGCTTGATCTTTGAAACCGACACTTATTATATCGTTTACTATCCATTCAGATATCTTCCAACGTGGCATTATTCTGAAACAGATATTACTGAAAAAGTTCCACTGCTAGTGTACCTCTGATGGCCCGATATTTGATATCAAGTATTATAATACCTTTTACTATCTATTCAGATCCTCTTAAGGTTCCCTTAACCTAGCATGATTCTCAATACAGATGGTACTGAAGAGTAAAATGCCAGGGAGTTTCTGATGGCCGGATAGTCGAAACATAGTATTATTAGTTCCTCTAATATCTGTTCAGATACTGTTTCGGAACTTTCAACGTAGAACTATTATATCTTCTTCTATCCATTCGGATCCTTCCACGAAGCTATCGTTTACTATCCATTCAGATACTTTTAGAGATCTTCCAAAGTGGCAAGATTCTAAATACAGATATAACTGAAAAAGTTGCATTGCCAATGCGCCTCTGATGGCCCGATATTTGAAATCGAGTATTATAATACCTTTTACTATCTATTCAGATCCTCTTAAGGTTCCCTTAACCTAGCATGATTCTCAATACAGATGGTACTGAAGAGTAAAACTGCCAGGGAGTTTCTGATGGCCGGATATTCGAAACATAGTATTATTATTTCCTCTACTATCTGTTCAGATCCTGTTACGGAACTTTCAACGTAGAATTATTATATCTTCTTCTATCCATTCGGATCCTTCCACGGAGCTATCGTTTACTATCCATTCAGATACTTTTAGGGATCTTTCAAAGTGGCAAGATTCTCAATACAGATTTAACTGAAAAAGTTGCACTGCCAACGCCTCTGATGGCCCGATATTTGGAATCGAGTATTAAAATACCTTTAACTATCTATTCAGATCCTCTTAAGGTTCTCTTAACGTGGCATGATTCTCAATACAGATAGTACTGAAGAGTTAAACTGCCAGGGAGTTTCTGATGGCCGGATATTCGAAACATAGTATTATTATATCTTCTACTATCCATTCAGATCCTTTTACTGATCTTTTAACGTAGTGTGATTCTCAATAAAGATATTACTGAGAAAGTTCAACTGCTCACGCGTTTCTGCTGACTGGATGTTTGAAACCGATTATTATTATATCGTTTGCTATCCATTCAGATACTTTTAGGGTTCTTTCAACGTGGCATGATTCACAATACAGATATAACTGAAGAAGATTCACTGCCGAAGCGCCTCTGATGGCCCGATATTTGAAATCGAGTATTATAAAACCTATTACTATATATTCAGAACCTCTTAAGGTTCTCTTAACGTGGCATGATTCTCAATACAGATAGTACAGAATATTTAAACTGCCAGGACGTTTTTGATGGCCGGATATTCGAAACATAGTATTATTATATCTTCTACTATCCATTCAGATCTTGTTACGGAACTTTCAACGTAGTACTATTATATATACTACTATCCAGTCACATCCTTTTTACGGAGCTATCGTTTACTATCCATGCAGATACTTTTAGGGATCTTTCAACGTGGCAAGATTCTCAATACAAATATTACTGAAAAAGTTCTACTGCCAATGCATCCCTGAAGGCTTGATCTTCGAAACCGACTCTTATTATATCGTTTACTATCCATTCAGATACTTTTAGAGATCTTCCAACGTGGCATTATTCTGAAAAAGATATTACTGAAAAAGTTCCACTGTAAAGTGCCTCTGATGGCCCGATATTTGAAATCGAGTATTATAAGACCTTTTACTATCTATTCAGATCCTCTTAAGGTTCCCTTAACCTAGCATGATTCTCAATACAGATGGTACTCAAGAGTAAAACTGCCAGGGCGTTTCTGTAGGCCGGAAACTCGAAACATAGTATTATTATATCTTCTACTATCCATTCAGATCCCTTTGCGGATCTTTCTATCAACGTAGGTTTATACGCAATAAAGATATAACAGAGAAAGTTCCACTGCTCACGCTTTTCTGCTGACTGGATGTTTGAAATCGAGCATTATTATATCGTTTACTATCCTCTCAGATACTTTGAGGGATCTTTCAACGTGGCACGATTTTCAATACAGATATTACTGAAAAAGTTCTCCACTGCCAAAGCGTCTCTTATGGCCCGATATTTGAAACCCAGTATTATAATATCTTTCACTTTCTATTCTGATCCTTTTGCGGATCTTTCAACGTGTTGTAATTCTCAATGAAGTTGTTTCTTAAAAACCTCCACTGCCAATGCGTCCCATAGTGCCTTATCTTAGAAACCGAGTTTTATTATAGCGTTTACTATCCATTTAGATACTTTCATGGTTACGGAACTTTCAACGTAGTGTAATTCTCAATAAAGATATTACTGAGATAGTTCTACTATGAATGCGTTCCTGATGGCATGATCTTAAAAACCGAGTGTTATTATATTGTTTACTATCCATTCAGATACTTTTAGGGATATTTCAACGAGGTGTAATTCTCAATAAAGATATTACTGAGAAAGTACCACTGCTCACGCGTTTCTGCTGACTGGATGTTTGAAACCGAGTATTATTATATCGTTTACTTTCCTCTCAGATACTTTTGGGAATCTTCCAACGTGGCATGATTCTCAATATAGATCAGTTATATCTGTATTGAGAATTGAGAAGAAGTTCCACTACCGAAGCGCCTCTGAGTGCCCGATATTAGAAATCGTGTATTATATTACCTTTTACTATAAATTCAGATCCTTTTAAGGTTAAGTAATCATTAAAGGATACTGTGGGAGGTATACTCATTATTGAAAGGTTTTTTTCTGGGTTTTCTCTCCCAAACTCTGAAAAATATCTATAAAATAAAATTTGATCATTTTGTGATTTGCTTCTACGTAAGAAACACACGATATTTGTCAGAAGCAATCAATTGAACAATGTTGCCTAACAAACAACAACGAATCAACATCAACGGAGAAACAACTATATCGTAACGTTTCGGAGTCTATATCAGACACCTTCGTCAGACGCCCGATGTAAATCGTTAGAACTATTTTGTTGAAAGTTATTTTTTGAAATTAAGGTTCTAAGAGAACCTCGTTAAGAACGAGGCATGATTCTCAATACATGCCAGGGTATATAGATCAGTTATATCTATATTGAGAATTGAGAAGAAGTTCCACTGCCGAAGCTCCTCTGCTGGCCCGATATTTGATACCGAGTATTAAAATACCTTTTCCTATCTATTCATATTCTCTTAAGGTTGTCTTAACGTGGCATGATTCTCAATACAGATAGTACTGAAGAGTTAAACTGCCAGGGCGTTTCTGCTGGCCGGATATTCGAAACATAGTATTATTAAATCTTCTTTTATCCATTCAGATCCTTTTACGGATCCTTCAAGGTGGTGTGATACTCAATAAACCTATTACTGAGAAAGTTTCACTGCTCACGCGTCCTTGCTGACTTGATGTTCGAAACCGAATTTGATTATATCTTTTACTAACAATTCATATACTTTTAGGGATCTCACATCGTGGAATGATACTCAATACAGATATTACTGAAAAAGTTCCACAGCCAAAGCGCCTCTGATGGCCCGAGTATTTTAATACCTTTTACTATCTATTCAGATCCTCTTAAGGTTCTCTTAACGTGGCATGATTCTCAATACAGATAGTACTGAAGAGTTAAACTGCCAGGGCCTTTCTGATGGCCGGATTTTCTTGACTTGACTTTGACTTGACTTTACTCTGGTTTTCGCGGGTCGAAGTTCGCTTCATATTCCGCCATCTTGTAATTTCTTTCGTTGGTTATTTCAGAGTTCTTCGTATGCGCTAGGCATGGTAACTTGGTTGTTTCAGGTTCTTTGCTTGCTTCTGTTTCGTTGTTTTCTTCTTGTTCAACATTTTCGTCGGCACCGCTCTCCATCTTGATCAGTCCTTTTCAGGAACTTTTCTTTGCTTTCTTCTTTAGGAATGCTATTTTTCCCCTGCCTTTGTTCTGTGGGATAGTTCTGCACCCGTCTTTGTGTTTGTGTTTTCTGGGTCCTTTGGTTGCTTCTAGGTTACAGGACCACAACCTCCGGTACCAAGTTCGTGACCCTCTTTGGCCTCGGTCGCGTCTTCCCTCATTTCGTAAAAGTTCCGCTTCCGAGGGGATTCCGGCCGGTCGTTGACTTCCGCTGCGTCGCATTTCGCCCATGCCGTTGAAGAATTCTGGCCCTCCCAAGGTCTTCTCTGCAGCTCCTACGCCTTTTGTAGAAGTTACTGCTACTGAACTCTCCCGTGCCATTCAGATCCTCTTACGGATCTTTCAACGTAGTGTGATTCGCTGACTCTATGTTTGAAACCGAGTATTGTTTTATCGTTTACTATCCATTCAGATACTTTTGGAGATTTTCAAAAGTGGCATTATTCTCAATACAGATATTACTGAAAAAGTTCCACTGCCAATGCGCCTCAGATGGCCCTATATTTGAAATCGAGTATTATAATACCTTTTACTATCTCTTCAGATCCTCCTAAGTTTCTTTCAGAGTGGCATGATACATGTCATATATACATATCAATACAGATAGTACTGAAGAAGTAAAACTGCCAGGGCATTTCTGATGGCCGAGTAATCGGAGCCGAAATTTGTTATTTCTTCAACTATCCATTCTGATCCTTTTACGGATCTTCAACGTGGTGTGATTCTCAATAAAGATATTACTGAGAAAGTTTCAACGGTAAACGCGTCCATGCTGACAGTATGTTTGACATCGAGTTGTATTATAGCATTTACTATCCATTCATATACTTCTGGGGATCTTCCAACGTGGCATGATTCTCAATACAGATAATACTGAAATTAGTTCCACTGCCAATAATGCGTTTGTGATTGCCCGATCTTTGGAACGGAGTATAATTATATCTTTTACTATCTATTCAGATGCTTTTGAGGTCTTATTAACGTGGAATGATTCTCAATAAAGATAGTACTGAAGAAGTTAAACTGACAGAGTGTTACTAATGGATTGATATTCGAAACCGACTATTATTATATCTTTTACTTTTTTTACAATAAAGATATTACTAAGAAAGATCCAGTGCTCACGCGTACCTGCAAGCCGGAAGTTTGAAATCGAGTATTATTATATCTTTTTATATCCATATAGATACTTTCCGGGTACTTCGAACATGGCATGACTTTCATTACAGTTCTTACTGAAAAAGGCCCTCTGCCAATGCAAGATTGAGTTGGAGTTTGAGTTGAAGTTGGAGTTGGAGTTGGAGTTGGAGTTGGAGTTGGAGTTGGAGTTGGAGTTGGAGTTGGAGTTGGAGTTGGAGTTGGAGTTGGAGTTGGAGTTGGAGTTGGAGTTCAAGTTGTAGTTGAAGTTGAAGTTGAAGTTGAAGTTGAAGATGGAGGTGGAGTTGGAGTTGGAGATGGAGTTGGAGTTGGAGTTGGAGTTGGAGTTGGAGTTGGAGTTGGAGTTGGAGTTGGAGTTGGAGTTGGAGTTGGAGTTGGAGTTGGAGTTGGAGTTGGAGTTGGAGTTGGAGTTGGAGTTGGAGTTGGAGTTGGAGTTGGAGTTGGAGTTGGAGTTGGAGTTGGAGTTGGAGTTGGAGTTGGAGTTGGAGTTGGAGTTGGAGTTGGAGTTGGAGTTGGAGTTGGAGTTGGAGTTGGAGTTGGAGTTGGAGTTGGAGTTGGAGTTGGAGTTGGAGTTGGAGTTGGAGTTGGAGTTGGAGTTGGAGTTGGAGTTGGAGTTGGAGTTGGAGTTGGAGTTGGAGTTGGAGTTGGAGTTGGAGTTGGAGTTGGAGTTGGAGTTGGAGTTGGAGTTGGAGTTGGAGTTGGAGTTGGAGTTGGAGTTGGAGTTGGAGTTGGAGTTGGAGTTGGAGTTGGAGTTGGAGTTGGAGTTGGAGTTGGAGTTGGAGTTGGAGTTGGAGTTGGAGTTGGAGTTGGAGTTGGAGTTGGAGTTGGAGTTGGAGTTGGAGTTGGAGTTGGAGTTGGAGTTGGAGTTGGAGTTGGAGTTGGAGTTGGAGTTGGAGTTGGAGTTGGAGTTGGAGTTGGAGTTGGAGTTGGAGTTGGAGTTGGAGTTGGAGTTGGAGTTGGAGTTGGAGTTGGAGTTGGAGTTGGAGTTGGAGTTGGAGTTGGAGTTGGAGTTGGAGTTGGAGTTGGAGTTGGAGTTGGAGTTGGAGTTGGAGTTGGAGTTGGAGTTGGAGTTGGAGTTGGAGTTGGAGTTGGAGTTGGAGTTGGAGTTGGAGTTGGAGTTGGAGTTGGAGTTGGAGTTGGAGTTGGAGTTGGAGTTGGAGTTGGAGTTGGAGTTGGAGTTGGAGTTGGAGTTGGAGTTGGAGTTGGAGTTGGAGTTGGAGTTGGAGTTGGAGTTGGAGTTGGAGTTGGAGTTGGAGTTGGAGTTGGAGTTGGAGTTGGAGTTGGAGTTGGAGTTGGAGTTGGAGTTGGAGTTGGAGTTGGAGTTGGAGTTGGAGTTGGAGTTGGAGTTGGAGTTGGAGTTGGAGTTGGAGTTGGAGTTGGAGTTGGAGTTGGAGTTGGAGTTGGAGTTGGAGTTGGAGTTGGAGTTGGAGTTGGAGTGGAGTTGGAGTTGGAGTTGGAGTTGGAGTTGGAGTTGGAGTTGGAGTTGGAGTTGGAGTTGGAGTTGGAGTTGGAGTTGGAGTTGGAGTTGGAGTTGGAGTTGGAGTTGGAGTTGGAGTTGGAGTTGGAGTTGGAGTTGGTGGTTGGAGTTGGAGTTGGAGTTGGAGTTGGAGTTGGAGTTGGAGTTGGAGTTGGAGTTGGAGTTGGAGTTGGAGTTGGAGTTGGAGTTGGAGTTGGAGTTGGAGTTGGAGTTGGAGTTGGAGTTGGAGTTGGAGTTGGAGTTGGAGTTGGAGTTGGAGTTGGAGTTGGAGTTGGAGTTGGAGTTGGAGTTGGAGTTGGAGTTGGAGTTGGAGTTGGAGTTGGAGTTGGAGTTGGAGTTGGAGTTGGAGTTGGAGTTGGAGTTGGAGTTGGAGTTGGAGTTGGAGTTGGAGTTGGAGTTGGAGTTGGAGTTGGAGTTGGAGTTGGAGTTGGAGTTGGAGTTGGAGTTGGATCCTTTCACGGAACTTTCAACGTTTCGTGATTCTCATGAAGATATTACTGAAAAAGTTTTACTGCCAATGCTTTCCTGATGGCCTGATCTTTGGAACGGATTGTTATTATATCATTTACTATCCACTCAGATACTTTTAGGAATCTTTCGACGTGGCATGGTTCTCAATACAGATATTACTGAAAAAGTTGCACTGCCAATAAGCCACTGATGGCCCGTTGTTCGAAATCGAGTATTATAATACCTTCTACTATCTATTCAGATCCTCTTAAGGTTCTCTTAACGTGGCATGATTCTCAATACTGATAGTACAGAAGAGTTAAACTGCCAGGGCGTTTCTGATGGCTGGGTATTCGAAACATAGTATTATTATATCTTCTACTTTCTATTCAGATACTTTGACGGATCTTTCAACGTAGTCTGATTCTCAATAAAGATATTACTGAGAAAGATCCGCTGCTCTATCATTTCTGATGACTGAATGTTTGAAACCGAGTATTAGTATATCGTCTACTATCCACTCAGATACTTTTAGGGGTCTTTCATCGTGGCATTATTCTCAATAAAGATATTACTGAAAAAGTTGCACTGCCAAAGCGCCTCTGATGGTCCGATATTTGAAGCCAGTATTATAATATCTTTTACTATCTATTCAGATACTTTTGCGGATCTTTCAACGTGGTGTGATTCTCAATGAAGATATTACTGAAAAACTTCCACTGCCAATGCGTCCCGTATGGCCTGATCTTTGAAACCGAATATATATATATATATATATATATATATATATATATTCCTTTTGCGGAATTACCCGTTATACTTTTCCATTTTAATAAACTTATCCGCGTTATCCTATTTTCTTATTACATATCCTCGGGTTTGGGTCGCATCGCACAGGTGGCTTATGCTTCCTTCGTGCCGATGCCATAGTTTACCTCCGAATTGGAGGTCCTAGAGCTGAAGGCACAAATTGGTTGCTCGCTCCTGTTGTGGTGTCGCCTGTTTTTCAGTTATCTTTCCACCTTTTCTTGGTTTCTTGGTTGCCCTGTCCTGAAGAAGCCAACTAGCAGAAACACGTGTCGGCAGGTACCAGCAGAATGTTTATCTCTGCTCCTTTTGCGGAATTACCCGTTATACTTTTCCATTTTAATAAACTTATCCGCGTTATCCTATTTTCTTATTACATATCCTCGGGCTTGGGTCGCATCGCACAGGTGGCTTATGCTTCCTTCGTGCCGATGCCATAGTTTACCTCCGAATTGGAGGTCCTAGAGCTGAAGGCACAAATTGGTTGCTCGCTCCTGTTGTGGTGTTGCCTGTTTTTTAGTTATCTTTCCACCTTTTCTTGGTTTCTTGGTTGCCCTGTCCTGAAGAAGCCAACTAGCAGAAACACGTGTCGGCAGGTACCAGCAGAATGTTTATCTCTGCTCCTTTTGCGGAATTACCCGTTATACTATTCCATTTTAATAAACTTATCCGCGTTATCCTATTTACTTATTACATATCCTCGGGTTTGGGTCGCATCGCACAGGTGGCTTATGCTTCCTTCGTGCCGATGCCATAGTTTACCTCCGAATTGGAGTTCCTAGAGCTGAAGGCACAAATTGGTTGCTCGCTCCTGTTGTGGTGTCGCCTGTTTTTCAGTTATCTTTCCACCTTTTCTTGGTTTCTTGGTTGCCCTGTCCTGAAGAAGCCAACTAGCAGAAACACGTGTCGGCAGGTACCAGCAGAATGTTTATCTCTGCTCCTTTTGCGGAATTACCCGTTATACTATTCCATTTTAATAAACTTATCCGCGTTATCCTATTTACTTATTACATATCCTCGGGTTTGGGTCGCATCGCACAGGTGGCTTATGCTTCCTTCGTGCCGATGCCATAGTTTACCTCCGAATTGGAGTTCCTAGAGCTGAAGGCACAAATTGGTTGCTCGCTCCTGTTGTGGTGTCGCCTGTTTTTCAGTTATCTTTCCACCTTTTCTTGGTTTCTTGGTTGCCCTGTCCTGAAGAAGCCAACTAGCAGAAACACCCCAGACGGCACAAACATATTGCATGAATATGCCATGCATATCCCACCGGCATATTGGCATATGCCAGGGATATTCCATATCCTCCAAAGCATATGCTACGCATATTCCATGGATATCCAAGGTCACCATGAATCATGTTCCATGAATATGCCATGCATATGCCACTGGCATATTGGCATATGCCAACATGCAATTCAATATCCGCCAAAGCATATGATACGCATATTCTATGGATATCCAAGGAATATGTTTTAATCTACTAAAAGATATTCGTTTTATTCAGAAAAAGAATGTCAAAGCTATACAAAATAAAAACTGATTTTTTTTCGAAATTTCAAGAGCCTGTACCTTTTTACCTTAGACGAATTGGGAAAAATGGTAAATGAAAGTAGTGTTTCATTTGATGATAAGAATGTATGGTTAACATTAATGTACAACTTTAAGACTCTCCCTGTATAATTTTTTTTTCTACTTCCACTATATGGTCAAATGTAGGTTAGTTATTTCGAGAAATACAAAACTAAATCAGAAAATATTTATTACAAAAAACAAAAATATTTTTTTGCAGAAAATACAAAAAAATATTATATGTAAAATATGTATATATTGCGGTAAACCCGCAAATTTTTTAGTCGCTTAGATATTATTATTTTTTTAAGTTATGAATATTGAATATTATTGAAAAAAACCACGTTTATATCTTACAAACTAACAGAGACCGCAGAGTTTTCACTTGAGATTTGCATTCTGGAGATGTCATTAAATACATTGAAGTAAATATATCTAATTAATATTAGAGAAATTAAACAAATAATAAATTAAAACAACCTCTTATTAATATTACTATGTATTTATAGCACCAATTCTTCTTCCGGGTGATTTTGTTTCTATTCCTTATTCCTAAAACCAACAAATATAAGAAAAAACAGTTCGTCATAGAATAATTTACTCACAGTTTCAGTTGCATTTAGTCAGGAAAATAGCCATCATTTCTTCTACTTCCTTTTCAGTGCATTGCTTCGTAAGTGGATTTTTCCCGCATATCACTGAATAAATTATTAATATATTATGTCGATGTCAATGATATTTCCTCTGCTAATTATGCATATTGATTCATTTGGTGAATAGAAATTGTATTTTGTGAAGTGAAGATGGTATTGACATTCAGTTGAAAAAAACCCTATAGCAAAGTTGTTCTAAATACAGATTATGGAAATACCGAAACACAAATAATATATTCAAGAACAGTTGGACAACACAGGGAATATGTTTCTCAAATAGGTCAAAAACCCAATATAAAATTAGTAAAGAGAAAATGGAATTCACATAGACTACTGGATTATATTTTTACCTTTGATTAAAGTAGCCATGTGAAGAACAGAAAACTTCTTGCCCTCCTACCCAGCTTAACGGCTTCGAAAAACATCATCGACCAACTGAGGCATGCGTCTTCTGACAACATCTTTGTGTTAGTGCCTCCAACATGGACAAGCTTAGTCAACTATGAATAATGATTTGTTTTCTATTTATACTCTGGTATATTGATATCTACTATTGGTTTTGGCATATTGACATCTTGGGCAGTATTTTCACTCCTTGAATTCAGCATTGCCGTTATCAATTCCGTATTTTGCTCGACCCTTCCATTAAATTTATGTAGCATTCTTATAATTTCAGCAGAGTCTATAAAAAACAAAATAAGGTTCAAAGTCACAAATGCATAAATATATAAGAGATGTACTAACCTTTACTGGATAAACATTTCTGTTTTGCTGCAGTGGAAGTTGAAGTTCTGGAGGTAGACGCATCCGAGTTGGAATCCGGTTTTGGAATATTGTATTGCTGTATCACTTCCTTTTCTAAATTCAAGTTTCATTGCACCATTTCTAATGCTGCTTCAGACTGTGATGAGCAGGGTTGTTGTGACTGATAAGCTGGAAAAATATCTAATGTTGCTATTTGATGATATAAAATTCATTAGAAATAGAGAATTAGAGATTTTATACCAGTGGGGAACCTCAATATATAGGTAAAGCCCACAATTTAATATCTCAGGTGGTTACTTTGGCTAGGTCCTGAGAGACAAGTATTTCCAACTACATTACTCGGTAACTGAAGATCGTGACTGAATCCAGTAACAATTCTTCGGTTTTCTGGTAGAGTCAAGGCTGGAATAGTTTCAGTAGAACAACTATCTACTGTATCAGGTATCTTCAGTACTCTGGTCATATTCTTGCGAATCATCAGTAATATTGTGCTCTTCAGTAAACGACAATGTTTGGCCGGACAATCTTTTCACTTTGCTCAAAAAAGATTTCTTCATTATGTAGGAAAACAAAACACGGACTGCAAGTAAATAGGTACTCTGTAAAACCCTTGATACCTTTTCACCTAGCCAAAGGTTGATATATCAGATAAATGGTATTCACCAAAAATTATATATAAATATAATACTCCTCTAAAAGCACTACTTACTTGTTAAATAACAACACAATTCCTTAATTTCACCAATTCACTGTTTGTCCATATCAAATAAAGACCAGCCAACTACAAAACAGATTTCAAACTTGATATTCTTTTGTTTTGACAATGGAAACAAAGAAAACCGATTTATTTGTCAGATGACCAATTGACCACAGAACACTGTATAGGATAAAGCTTCTATAGACAAGATATAGTCTTTATATGGTCTCAGTATAAAAATAATGAAAATTAAAATATCGGTCGGTAGGTCGCGGCGATGGAACGACTACGCCCGTCGGTCATCCTCGTCCATAGCTCACAAAACATCTGTCGGCGGATAAAATTTAAATTTTATCTTCGTTCTAGCTGGGATACCGGAGGTCCTGGGCAGAGACAACAAAGTTGTCTCTGTCCTGGGTTCGTATCCCGCTCAAGGAATCGATTCACACAACCCAACACGGGTTGTGTGAATGTACAAAAAAGATTTGAAAGAGTATTTTGAAATAAGGTAGATCTGTGTAGATATAGCCGCAGTTCCATACATATAGCGTATAAACAAATAATTTAACCTACATAAAGGCGCATTTTGTAGTTATACATTGTCATAATTAAAAGTCTAACGTTACTAAACGTTCCATTTTTGGCTGCGAAGCTTCGACTAAGAATTTTCCCAGCTGGTTTTCTAACGAAATGTTTCAAATTGATAGTACAAAAATTATTACGTATCTATAAAGAAATGTGCAATGAAAATGCTTTTTGAATATTCATAGGATATTCGAATGCTCAAATTTCAGTTTGATATGCCGTTTGAATATGCCAGTCATATTCAAGGAGAATATCTGTGGAATATTCGTGGGAGTATATTCCAGGAATATGCCTTATGGATATAAGATAATGGCATATTCATGGAATATTCCAGGGATATTGCAATATCTATTGGAAAATAGGATATTGTAGGCATATTCCAGGAATATTGGGTGCCGTCTGGGACGTGTCGGCAGGTACTAGCAGAATGTTTATCTCTGCTCCTTTTGCGGAATTACCCGTTATATCGCTTACTAACCATTTAGATACTTTTAGGGTTCCCTCAGCGTTGCATGATTCTCAATTCCGATATCGCTGAAACAGTTCCACTGATGGCCCGAAATTTGAAGCCGAGAATTTTAATACCTCTCAATATCTATCAGATCCTCTTAAGTTTCACTAAACTTGAAATGATAATCAATACAGTTAGTACTGAAGAAGTTATACTGTCAGGGCTTTTCTGATGGTCGGGTATTCGAAACATAGTATTATTATAACTTCTACTATTCATTCAGATTCTTTTACGGATCTTTCAACATAGTGTGATTCTCAATAAAGATATTACCGAGAAAAGTTCACTGCTCACGCGTTTCTGCTGACTGGATGTTTGAACCGAGTATTAGTATATCGTCTACTATCCACTCAGATACTTTTAGGGATCTTTCAACGTGGTCTGATTCTCAATACAGATTATACTGAAAAAGTTCCATTGCAAAAGCGCTTCTGATGGTCAGATATTTGAAACCCAGTATATATCTTTTACTATCTATTCAGATTCTTATACGGATCTTTCAACGTGGTGTGATTCTCAATGAAGATATCACTGAAAAAGTTCTACTGCCAATGCGTCCCTTATGGCGTGATCTTTGAAACCGAGTATAATAATATCTTTTACTATCTATACAGATCCTCTAAAGGTTCTTTCAAAGTGGCATGATTCTTAATACAATGCCAATGCGTACCTAATGGCCTGGTAATTGAAACCGAGTATTATAATATCTTTTACTGATGGCCGGATATTCGAAACATAGTATTATTATATCTTCTACTATCCTTTCAGAACCTTTTACGGATCCTTCAAGGTGTTGTGATAGTCAATAAAGATATTACTGAGTAAGTTTCACTGCACACGCGTCACTGCTGACTGGAGTTCTATTGCCAATGCGTCTCTGATGGCCTAATCTTTGAAACCGAGTTTCATTATATCTTGTACTATCCATTCAGATACAATGCGCCGCTGATGGCCCTATTCTGATTCTCTTAAGGTTCTCTTAACGTGTCATGATTCCCAATACAGAAATTACTGAAGAGTTAAACTGCCAAGGCGTTTCTGATGGCCGAATATTCGAAACATAGTGTTATTATATCTTCTACTATCCATTCAGATCCTGTTACGTAACTTTCAAAGTAGTGTCATTCTCAATATAGATATTACTGAGAAAGTTCTACTGCGAATGCCTTCCAGATGGCCTGATCTTTGAAACCGAGTTTTTTTATATTGTTTACTATCCATTCAGATACTTTTAGGGATATTTCAACGTGGTGTAATTCTCAATAATGATATTACTGAGAAAGTACCACTGCTCACGCGTTTCTGCTGAATGGATGTTTGAATCCGAGTATTATAATATCGTTTACTATCCACTCAGATCTTTTTAAGAATCTTTCAATGTGGCATGATTCTCAATATAGATCAGTTATATCTGTATTGAGAATTGAGAAGAAGTTCCACTGCCGAAGCGTCTCTGATGGCCCGATATCAGAAATCGAGTATTATAATACCTTTTACTATATATTCAGATCCTCTTAAGGTTCTCTTATCGAGGTTTGATGTACCCTGCTGGGGTATGGTTTGGTATGTCGCGTATACAGTCTCAAAGGGTTGCAGATTAACACACATGAGTCTTGGGCAAGGATTTAATAAGATATATCAAGATCGGCTACATAATACAGTAGTTCAGAGAGAGACTTCTCGCCTGAAGCTACATGGGAATTGACTACAGTAATAGTCAACAATTGAACGTCATGATCGGCGTTGATACTACCTTGTTGTTCCTTCCGAACGGAGTTTATATAATAATTAATTAAATAACAAACAGACTTGTTTTAATAACAAGTCGCGATTATTCGGATATGGAATAATCACGTATTGCAAGACGTAAGGTCCCATGGACCTTCTAATCTCACGTATGACTTATACATCTAGATACAGGCTGTGTCTACTACACCTTCCCCCTTTGAGAGAAAAAAAAAATTATCTTTTTGTTTACAAATATAAAAACATTTTTTTTTTGACTTATCTAAAGTACTATTTACATTACAATACATACTATCGGTCTCATTAAATCTTAAATCTAAAAGCTTATTACGTTATTTACAAAAAATATCTTAATTCTATAACCTGTCAGTAATTTCTCCTATTGTGAGAAATACTGTTTGACCCGGTTCTTGTGAACCTCTTTTAGTTTGTTTTTGTCCGTTTTCACTACAATGTTCGGGTTTCTCACTTCCACTATTTCATAGGGTCCTTTGAATAAGGGATCAAGTTTATTATCACTGTTCTTATTGTCCAAGAGCACTTTATCCGCTATTTTAAAATTACTCTTATTACATTTCCTATCGAAGTTCTCTTTCCTCTTCAATTTTACCTTCACCAAGTTTTCTAGCATCTTTTCATGCCGTTTGCAACCTATACTTTAATTCAATAGGATAGTTGTCAAAATTGTAGATTGGATCTACTTGGCTTTCTAAATTTTGTGGAAATCTTCTAGGTTTTCCGAAAACTAATTCGTACGGAGTATAGCGAGTTGAAGAGTTTACGGTATTGTTGTATGAAAAGCACCAATACGGAACCCAATTACTCCAGTTGTTACTTTCCTTAGCTGAGCGCATACGAAGGAATGCTCCTAAATGCTTATGCGAATTTTCAAGTGCACCTAGTGTTTCGTGGTGGTAGCGGTTGAATTGAGCTGCTTAATTTCAAGCAATTCACACGATTCACTAAATATTCTTGATAAGAATTCTGTGCCTTGGTCTGTAACAACTTCCGAAAGTATACCATACCTTAAAACAAAGTTTTGAATGAAAGATTTTGCAACTGTTTCTGCTTCTTTGTTTGGCAGTGCATAACATTCTACGAATTTGGTTAAGTCACATTGAATTGTGAGGATATATTTATTATCTGCAATATCGGTAGGAAGTGGACCTACGAAATCTAAAAAAATTCTTTGAAAAGCTGATGTAGCTGTGGTTGTGATTGTCATAGGTTCTCTCCTAGGTAAAGAATGTTTATGTCGTTGACAATCATCACACTTCTTAACAAATTTCTCAATATCCGACTTTGATCCGCTCCAAAATTATTCCCTTTTCAGGTTATTGAACATTCTTTCTATCCCAGCATGCCCTCCTGTTGGAAGCATATGAAAATCATTTAGAATTATTTGCCTTAGTTCCTTATCTTCAATTCGCGTTACATCTCTTATTATGTTTATTTTTAAGGATGTTCCTAGAATTTCATTCTTATAATTTGACAACATTTTCAAAAATTCTTTGTTACTAGCTAGCTTTACGAGGTACAATTCTAATATATTATTTTCTGCGCATAAATTTTCCAGTTTCCTCAACAATGTACCTAAGTCGTACGCTGATCGGATTTCCTGGTTAATGAAAATAATTTGTGAATTCACATTGTATATCAAATTTTCATTGTTATCCTCTGAATGTTGATTTTTCAAATTAAGAAATTCTTTTTCTGGAAGTGGTCTCAATTCAACACTTTTTGCTGGACGTTTTAAAACTTCGACAACAACAGGGTGATCAATCCTCTTGCCCTCGGAGACATTCGTCTCATGTTGTTTGGAACCTACTTCTTTAGCTCGAGATCTCGTCATGACGCTAACGTGTTCGACTACACCATTCGTCATTTCTTTGAGATCTTCCGAATCGATTTTTATACGCGATAAGGCATCTGCTGTTACATTTTCTGAACCTTTCACATAATGTACCGTGAAATCATATTCCTCTAAAATCAAACGGAATTTAGTTAATCTACTAGATGGATTAGTCATATTGAACACATAAATCAGTGATCGGTGATCTGTTAAGATTTTAAATTTCCTTCCATATAAATAAGGTCTGAAGTGTTTAACTGACCAAACTATTGCTAAGAGTTCTTTCTCAATTGTACAATAGTTCCTCTCTGCTGGATTCAAGCTTCGCGAGGCAAAGGCTATTGGATGGTCATTTGAATTTGATAAAACTGAACCCAACGCAAATCCACTGGCATCCGTTCTAAGAATAAATTCATTATTCTCAGAGAAATCTGGATATTGCAAAATTGGTGCTGTCAGAAGGACTTGCCTCAGGTTTTGAAATGAATTTTCGCAATCTTCCGTCCATTGAAAAACTTTTCCTTCACGTGACAGTTTGTTCAAGGGTTGAGCGATGGATGCAAAATTTTTTATAAATTTCCTATAATAATTAGCCAATGCAACAAAACGTTTTACTTCCTCGGAATTTATAGGTACAGGATATCGTGAAATAGCATCAATTTTCTCTGGATCTGGCGAAATGCCTTTATCCGAAATGATATGACCTAGATACAACATTTCCTTCTTCAAGAATTCACATTTACTAGGGTTTAATTTCAAATTAACTTCTCTGAGGCGTTGTAATACTTTAACTAAATTTTGATTATGATTTTGCAAAGAATGTCCAAAGACTATTAAATCATCCAAATAAATATAACATGAATCATAATTTAAACCTGACATAGCTATTGTCATTAGCCTTGAGAATGAGCTGGGGCTCGTTTTTAATCCCATTCCTAGTCTTTTCATTTGATATTGACCTCTTTCAGTTGTAAATGCTGTATATGGTCTGCTATCGGGATGTAATTCTAATTGGTAGTACCCTTGCGCTAAATCTAGATGAGAAAAGTAAACTGCTCCTGACAGGGAATCCAATATTTCGGTATTGTTTGGTAATGGAAATTTATCACCTTTAATTTGTTTGTTCAGTAATCGGTAATCTAAAACTACTCGAAATTTCCTAACTCCGTTTTGATCCGGTTTCTTAGGTACAATTAATAATGGTGAGGACCATTCAGATTTGGCTTCCTCTATAATTCCATCTTTGAGCATTTTATCAACTTGCTTATGAATTTCATTTTTCTGAGAATGCGGCAATCGATACGGTTGCGCTTCTAGTTTGAGCAAAATTTTCTGTCGGTATAAATTAGTAACTGTTGAAGGATCACCGTCTATGAGAAATATATCTGCATATTTAGCACAAATTTTTTGCACGGAAGTAATTTCTTCCTTATTTAATGTTTTCTTATTAATTGAATCTAATATTTCATCTACTCTTTGTACGGATATTTCTTTCCTACCATAATTGATAACTTCAAATTTTGAGAGATTCACAAGTTTTGGAAGAAAATTTTTCAACTTTATTTCTCTATCGTTTACATTCAATAGTCTAATTGGAATTCTATTCCCTTCAGGTTTTGCGATCATTCCTGAGACGATAACGCCTTCGCATATTTGCTCGTTTTGAATTACGCATTCTTCGGTTTCCTCAGTATGACAATAATGAATTATTCGACATCTAGGTGGTATAATAGTATAATGTTCGACTTTTGACTTTAATAGTACACAAATTTCTGTATTATTACTCTTTAGTTTTAAAATGAAATTTTCATAATCAATTACTGCTCTGTATTTTTGGAAAAAATCTGAACCTAGTACACCATGTATACTTGAGTCAAAGGATTTAATTACTGAAAAACTATGAGCGAATCTTGTATTTTCTACAACAAGTGAAATGTTTGCAGAGCCCATGGAAGATGTGGATCCGGCTATACCATTAATTTCAATTCTTTTTCTTGTATCTAAATATTCTCTTTCAGCTAGATATTCGGGAAAAATGCAACTAATACTTGCACCTGTATCAATTAAAAAATTTAAGTCTTTCTTGTCATACTTCACTGAAACGTAATTCAAAGCATTCAAATTGTAATTAACATGACTGTTGGTCACGAAAAAACTTATCCGCTGCGGGATTTCGTTCTGTCGACGCGTCTGTGTCATTTTCGGCAACATAATACGCTCTTTGCTGGGTCGAGGATCCTTTGTTTATGTTTTTGAACTGATTATTGAACCGCTGACCCTGACCTTGCTCATGATTCTTTTTCGCTGAGTTGAAATTTGATTGCTTGTATTTCCCTGGCGGTTACGAGTTTCATGACCTCGATACGCCCGGTTAGAACTCTCTTTATAATTTCGCCTCTGATTCCTAAATTGTTTGATGTGAAAAGCCTTTTGATGAGGTGCCTGTGATGACGTCTTCACAAGCTCCTCCTCTTAGGCTGCTGCTACAGCATCTTTCAAGTTGGCGAAATTTCTTGCCTTAACTATCGTTCTTATCTCCGTGTTTTTAAAACCATTGGAAAACGCGCCTAATGCAATTTTTTCATTTACCTTAGCTAACACAGGTAATGCTTCCGGTGCATCATCTGCTTGTGCGATAGTTAAATCTAACGACAATTGCTCCACAAGTTTTGCAAATTCTTCAATCGTTTTCGTATCTTGTTTTGCGTTGTGGAGTTGGGTGGACAATGCTGCTGCGGATTTTTTAGTAATTAGGAGTCTTTTCATATCTACCAACAAATCTTCAACTTTCCTATACCCTTTACACAATCTCAACTTAGCATTAGCTGTCAGTTTAATTTTCAGAACATAATTTATTAAAGCACTTTGACTTGCCTCATCAAGCATATCTCTATACAACTCTATAGCATCAACCAGTTGTATCACAGACTCTTCTGTGTTTCCCATCGACGGTAATAATGAGAACGCTGTCCTTAAATCAAATTTTTCGCCCATTGTTGCCTTTTCTGATTGACTTTTGACGGTAATTAATTTAGATCTCTCCCTCAATAATTCTTTTGCTTCTAAAAGTGTTTGGTTTATGAATGCAAGGTGAGGACTAGATGCTTTGAGAAAATTTGGTTCCGACTTAACAATTTCGTAAATTTTTTGAACTTATACTCTAACTTGACCCATTCATTTTGAAATTTATTTACTCTGTCGGCCCTTTCCCTGCGTTCTCGCGGCTCTTTTTTGACACTATCAAGAAATTTAACGCACACACAACTTAGCTCGGATAATTGTTCAACACATTTCATGAAGCATAATTAAGGAAATTCTTACGGTTTTTTTTTGTCATGCCCTATGATGTAGGTGCTCTTTTTAAACCAAATCCTGGTGGCTCCTCCTGATCTCCAGTTGCACTTTCTTCTCAATTGCCTTCTTTATCCTGGAGTATACGTAGATGCCTGCTGCAATGCAAACCAGAAGAAATGCCTTAAGTCCCAGGATGTCTGGCACGGTCAAAGATTCAGCTGGGCTCGGCGCATTTGCTGCCCCATTTCCTGTCTGGGCAATGATTACCTCCTCTTGTTTAGATTGTCCGGAACCCATTTTTCTTGCTGGTAGAACTTGGCTGAACTCCTGATGACTGCCTTTCTTCTCACTGCGTGTGATACCAGTTACAAACCATGTGACGCCATGTGAATACCACTTTCAACTGCATACAACTGGCAGGATCGCCATGTGATGTACCCTGCTGGGGTACGGTTCGGTATGTCGCGTATACAGTCTCAAAGGGTTGCAGATTAACACACATCAGTCTCGGGCAAGGATTCAATAAGATACATCAAGATCGGCTACATAATACAGTAGTTCAGAGAGAGACTTCTCGCCTGAAGCTACGTGGGAATTGACTTTCTCAGTAATATCTTTATCGAGAATTACACCACGTTGAAATATCCCTAAAAGTATCTGAATGGTTAGTTAACAATATAATAAAACTCGGTTTCAAAGATCAGGCCATCAGGAACGCATTCGCAGTAGAACTTTCTCACTAATATCTTTATTGAGACTGACACTACGTTGAAAGTTCCTTAACAGGATCTGAATGGGTAGTAGAAGATATAATAACACTATGTTTCGAATATCCGGCCATCAGAAACGCCCTGGCAGTTTAACTCTTCAGTACTCTCTGTATTGAGAATCATGCCACGTTAAGAGTACCTTAAGACAATCTGAATAGATAGTAAAAGGTATTATAATACTTGGTTTCAAGTAACAGGCCATCAGAGGTGCTTCGGCAGTGGAACTTTCTCATTAATATCTGTATTGAGAATCATTCCACCTTGAAAGATCCCTAAAAGTATATGAATGGATAGTAAACGATATAATTAAACTCGGTTTCAAACATCCAGTCAGAAGGGACGCGTGAGCAGTGAAACTTTCTCAGTAATATCTTTATTGAGTATCACACCACCTTGAAGGATCCGTAAATAATACTATTTTTCGACTATCCAGCCATAAGAAATGCCGGACTTTAACTTTAACTTTAACTTCTTCAGTACTATCTGTATTGAGAATCATGCCGCGTTGAAAGATCCCTAAAAGTATTTGAATGGATAGTAAACGATATAATAAAACTCAGTTTCAAACATCCAGTCAGCAGGAACGCGTGAGCAGTGAAACTTTCTCAGTAATATCTTTATTGAGAATCACACTACGTTGAAAATTCCGTAAAAGGATCTGAATGGATAGTAGATGATAAAATAATACTATGTTTCGAGTATCCGGCCATCAAAAACAGTTTAACTCTTCAGCATTTTCTGTATCATGCCACGTTAAGAGAACATTAAGAGGATCTGAATAGATAGCAAAAGGTATTATAATACTCCATTTCAAATAACGGCCCATCGGAGGCGCATTGGCAGTGCAACTTTTTTAGTAATATCTTCATTGATAATCACACCACGCTGTAAGTTCCGTAAAAGGATCGGAATAGATAGTAAAAGGTATTCTAATACTCGGTTTCAAATATCGGGTCATCAGAAGCGTTTTTTTTTCAGGAACTTTTTCAGTAATATCTGTATTGAGAATCATTCCACGATGAAAGATCTCTAAAAGTATATGAATGGATAGCAAACGATATAATTGAACTCGGTTTTAAACATCCAATCATCAGGGACGCTTGAGCATTGGAACTTCCTCAGTAATATTTTTATTGAGTATCACATCACGTTGAAGGATGCTTAAAAGGGTCTGAATGGAGAGTAGAAGATATAATAATACTATGTTCGGAATATCCGGCCATCAGAAACGCCCTGGCAGTATATCTTCTTCAGTACTTACTGTATTGAGAATCATGCCACGTTAAGAGAACCTTGAGAGGATCTGAATAGATAGTACTGAAGAGTTTAACTGCCAGGGCGTTTCTGAAGCCCGGATATTCGAAATATAGTATTAATATATCTTCTACTATCCATCTGGCCATCTCTATTATTGTCCGATTTTCCCTCTCTGCGCTTCCCTACTGCTGGGAAGAATATGGTGCAGTAAGTCTTTGAACAATACCTCTCTGTTTCAAAATGTTTCTCACTTCTTGGTTATCAAATTCTCCGCCATTGTCACTCAATACTTCTTTAGTTGTGTGATTCAAGGTTCTGCAATGTGATAACATCTATCTTAAGGCAGTTTTTGCCTCAGATTTTTCTTTCAGGAAATATCCATATCGATATTTTATATAAACATCTTTGATGACCAGGTAACTTTTATGCTGAAAAGATTTGTCGAACGGTCCACAAATGTCTGCTACAATAATTTCACCAGGTTCATTCACTTTGTTTCTTGCACCAAAAGGCACACGATGAGCTTTTCCAAATATACATGGTTCACAAGTATATTTTTCATTTTTAACATTTAAATTCAATTCTCTCTTGAGTTTCTCTTGTACATTGCGAATATCCTGATGTCCCCACCGTTCGTGGTATAACTATAGTTAGAATTATCAGAAATTGCTAAATTCACATTATTTCCACTATCAGACATTTTCTTTATAGGGTTAAATGAGCTTTTGAATAAGCCACCTCCTATGGATCGTTCTCCAGTTACCTTTATTTCATCATTCATTTTCAGTGAACAGTTGATTCAAAAATACTATTTAAGTTCTTATCTTGTACTGCAAGAACTGAAAATAAGTTTCTGGAAATATTTGGCACATACCATACGTCATGCAAAGTAATTACTTTCGTCGAATTCCAATCAACATTTGAGTTAGCTTTTATAGTGCCTTTTCCTAAAGGTTCGAGAACTTCTTCACCAGCTGCTCTTATTTGTTGAACAGATTCAAATTCTTCGTAGTCCATATAATACTCAAGTGAATTTTCTATTGTTTCCTGATTTTCAGATTTTGTGAAATTACGTTCATACATACATATCTGAACAGACAATTCATCTATCGTTTTGTCTTGCTCTTTTGTTAAAAGCATCCAGCTTGAACGAAAAGTTTCATATGCACTTGGAAGAATATGAAGAATTTTACAGATAATCATAAGGTCAGGAAGAACATTTTTTCCTTTGGTTTTTAAACCATTATTAAGGTCATTGTATATGCGTTTCAACTTGGCAATATGTGTGGAAACATCTTCACTATTGGTCCACTTGAATGAGAAGAATTGGGTACATAAATGAAATAGTTGATCTTGAGACGATGCTTCAAATTGCTGATTTAGGGACACCCATGCTTCACGAGCACTCTCTTTGTCCATTATTTTCTGATATACCACATCACTCACAGCACTTGTTATCATAGATTTTGCATAACTGTTTGCTTTTCTATACAAATCTGCATTTTCTTTGTATATCTTCAGTTCTTCCGATTTTGCGCTAAATCCTGGATGAACTGGTTGTACTAATTTTCCATCTATAACTTCTAGAGCTCCTTCATGATAGTCCAGTAAGTCTCTTATTTTATGTTTCCATATAGGCCAATCAGTTTCCCCATTCAAATGTTTGTTATGGCGAATAATATCCATTTCTTATACTTTTAATTCACTCACCATCTACAGAACACACTCCAGAAAGCGTTCTGTAGGATTTATTGAATTAATAAATACCTTGGATCTGACAGAACAAAATCTTACAACAGTTATTCTTAATCTATTTTTGTTTCAAAGATTGCTATATGTGATAAACTATATATCTAACACTTGAGAACATTTTCAACATATTAAAAGATATAATAAAGCACGGCTTCAAAGATCAGGCCATCAGGGACGCATTCGCAGTAGAACTTTCTCAGTAATATCTTTATTGGGAATCACACTACGTTTAAAGTTCCGAAACAGGATCTGAATGGATAGTAGAATATATAATAACACTATGTTTCGATTATCCGGCCATCAGAAACGCCCTGGCAGTTTGACTCTTCAGTACTATCTGTTTTGAGAATTATGCCAAGTTAAGTGAACCTTAAGACAATCTGAATAGATAGGAAAAGGTACTATAATACTCGGTATCAAATATCATATCGGGCCATCAGAGGCGCTTTGGCATGGGAACTTTTTCAGTAATATCCATAGACATAAAATAACATGGACTGGTTGTGAGAAAGAGACCATTGAAATCAGCATTGAAAAAAGACAGAATAGTTAAAGCCAAACCACGGTATATGAATATTTTCATTTAATTTGACGTTTGGCAAAACCACAGAATACAAAACATTGGTTTCCTTTATCCTCTGACCTTTCTTGTATAATTTATCATTTGGTTTCATGTATTGTGTATGTGTTTTGGTGATTTGTAGACAGAATAGTTAAAGGCAAAACATTTTCATCTATATCCGAGACTCGTTTCAGAATATTCTGATACTTATAACACAATTTACTGTGCATCATTATTTTTATACCATTATTTGCCTTTAATTATTCTATACTTCATAACATCTCTCTCTCCAATGTATTCCGCAGCGAACTGTGTGATAAAATTACGCGATGGCCAGTCCATGTTATTCTATGTCTATGGTAATATCTGTATTGAGAATCATTCCACGATGAAAGATCCGTAAAAGTATATGAGTGGATAGTAAATCTTTATTGAGTATCATACCAACTTGAAGGATCCGTAAATGTATTTGAATGGATAGAAGAAGATATAATAATACTATGTTTCGAATATCCAGCCATCAGAAACCCCCTGGCAATTCAACTCTTCAGTACTATATGTATTGCGAATCATGCCACCATAAGAGAACCTTAAGAGGATCTGAATAGATATTAGAAGGTATTATAATACCCGATTTCAAATATCGGGCCATCAGAGGCACATTGTCAGTGCAAATTTTTCACTAATATCTGTATTGAGAATCATGCCACGTTGAAAGATCCCTAGAAGTATATGACGTTGAAATATCCCTAAAAGTATCTGAATAGATAGTAAACGATATAGTAAAACTCGGTTTCAAAGATCATCATCAGGGACGAATTGGCTGTAGAACTTTTTCAGTAATATTACCTTCATTCAGAATCACACCGCGTTGAATGTTCCGTAAAAAGATCTGAATGGATAGTAGAAGATATAATAATACGATGTTTCGAATATCCGGCCATCAGAAACTCCCTGGCAGATTAACTCTTCAGTACTGTCTGTATTGATCATGCCACGTTAAGAGTACCTCAAGTGGATCTGAATAGATAGTAAATGGTAATATACTACTCGATTTCAAATATCGGACCATCAGAGGCGCGTTGGCAGTGCAACTTTTTCAGCAATATCTTTATTGAGAATCATGCCACGTTGAAAGATCCCTAAAAGTATCTGAATGGATAGTTAACGATATAATAAAATTCGGTTTTAAAGATTAGGCCATCAGGAAGGCATTGGCAGTAGAACTTTCTAAGTAATATCTTCATTGAGAATCATGGCGTTCCAACTCCAACTCCAACTCCAACTCCAACTCCAACTCCAACTCCAACTCCAACTCCAACTCCAACTCCAACTCCAACTCCAACTCCAACTCCAACTCCAACTCCAACTCCAACTCCAACTCCAACTCCAACTCCAACTCCAACTCCAACTCCAACTCCAACTCCAACTCCAACTCCAACTCCAACTCCAACTCCAACTCCAACTCCAACTCCAACTCCAACTCCAACTCCAACTCCAACTCCAACTCCAACTCCAACTCCAACTCCAACTCCAACTCCAACTCCAACTCCAACTCCAACTCCAACTCCAACTCCAACTCCAACTCCAACTCCAACGCCAACTCAAACTCCAACTCCAACTCCAACTCCAACTCCAACTCCAACTCCATCTCCAACTTCAACTTCAACTTCAACTCCAACTCCAACTCCAACTCCAACTCCAACTCCAACTTCAACTCAAACTCCAACTTCATCTCGCATTGGCAGAGGGACTTTTTCAGTAATAACTGTAATGAAAGTCATGCCATGTTCGAAGTACCCGGAAAGTATCTAAATGGATATAAAAAGATATAATAATACTCGATTATAAACTTCCGGCTTGCAGGTACGCGTGAGCAGTGGATCTTTCTTAGTAATATCTTTATTGTAAAAATAGTGAAAGATATAATAATAGTCGGTTTCGAATATCAATCCATCAGTAACACCCTGTCAGTTTAACTTTGTTAGTACTATCTGTATTGAGAATCATTTCACGTTAATAAGACCTCAAAAGCATCTGAATAGATAGTAAAAGATATAATTATACTCCGTTCCAAAGATCGGGCCATCACAAACGCCAATAGGCCAGTAGCCAACTGCCAATAGGCAGTGGAACTAATTTCAGTATTATCTGTATTGAGAATCATGCCACGTTGGAAGATCCCCAGAAGTATAATACAACTCGGTGTCAAACATACTGTCAGCATGGACGCGTTTACCGTTGAAACTTTCTCAGTAATATCTTTATTGAGAATCACACCACGTTGAAGATCCGTAAAAGGATCAGAATGGATAGTAGAAGAAATAGTAAATATCGGCTCCGATTATCCGGCCATCAGAAATGCCCTGGCAGTTTTACTTCTTCAGTACTATCTGTATTGAGAATAGTAAAAGGTATTATAATACTCGATTTCAAATATCGGGCCATCAGAGGCGCATTGGCAGTGGAACTTTTTCAGTAATATCTGTATTGAGAATAATGCCTTTTTCGAAAATCTCCAAAAGTATCTGAATGGATAGTAAACGATAAAACAATACTCGGTTTCAAACATTGAGTCAGCGAATCACACTACGTTGAAAGATCCGTAAGAGGATCTGAATGGCACGGGAGAGTTCAGTAGCAGTAATTTCTACAAAAGGCGTAGGAGCTGCAGAGAAGACCTTGGGAGGGCCAGACTTCTTCAACGGCATGGGCGAAATGCGACGCAGCGGAGTTCAACGACCGGCCGGAATCCCCTCAGAAGCGGAACTTTTACGAAATGAGGGAAGACGCGACCGAGGCCAAAGAGGGTCACGAACTAGGTACCGGAGGTTGCGGTCCGGTAACCTAGAAGTAACCAAAGGATCTAAGTGGATAGTAGAAAATATAATAAAACTATGTTTCGAATATACGGCCTCCAGAAACGCCCTGGCAGTTTAATTTCTTCAGTACAATCTTTATTGAGTATCACACCACTTTGAAGGATCCGTAGAAAGATCTGAATGGATAGTAGACGATATAATAATACTATGTTTCGAATATCCTGCCATCAGAAACGCCCTGGCAGTATATCTTCTTCAGTACTGTCTGTATTGAGAATCATGCCAAGTTAAGAGAACCTTAAGAGGATCTGAATAGATAGTACTGAAGAGTTAAACTGCCAGGGCGTTTCTGATGGCCGGATATTCGAAACATAGTATTATTATATCTTCTACTATCCGTTCAAATCCTTTTACGGAATTTTCAACGTATCACACCACCTTGCGGGATCCGTCAAAGGATCTGAATGGATAGTAGAAAATATAATATTACTTATTTTTGAGTATCCGGCCACCAAAAACGGCAGTATAACTTCTTCAGTACTATCTGTATTGTGAATAATTCCACGGAGAACCTTAAGAGGATCTGATTTATATTAAAAGGTATCATGATGCTCAGCTTCATTTTTCGGGCCACCAGTGGAACTTTTTCAGTAATATCTGTATTGAGAAACATGCCTCGTTTAAGGAACCATGAAAGTATCTAAATGGATAGTAAACGCTATAAGAAAACTCGGTTTCAAAGATCAGGCACTATGGGACGCATTGGCAGTGGAAGTTTTTAGAAACATCTTCATTGAGAATTACACCACGTTGAAAGATCCGCAAAAGGATCTGAATAGAAAGTGAAAGATATTATAATACTGGGTTTCAAATATCGGGCCATCAGAGGCGCTTTGGCAGTGGAACTTTTTCAGTAATATCTGTATTGAAAATTGTGCCACGTTGAAAGATCCCTCAAAGTATCTGAGTGGATAGTAAACGATATAATAATACTCGATTTCAAACATCCAGTCAGCAGAAAAGCGTGAGCAGTGAAACTTTCTCTGTTATATCTCTATTGAGAATAACACTACGTTGAAAGAAAGATCCGCAAAGGGATCTGAATGGATAGTCGAAGATATAATAATACTATGTTTCGAGTATCCGGCCTTCGCCGGAAGTTTGAAATCGAGTATTATTATATCTTTTTATATCCATTAAGATACTTTCAGGGTACTTCGAACATGGCATGACTTTCATTACAGTTATTACTGAAAAAGTCCCCCTGCCAATGCGAGATGAAGTCGGAGTTTGAGTTGAAGTTGGAAATGGAGTTGGAGTTGGAGTTGGAGTTGGAGTTGGAGTTGGAGTTGGAGTTGGAGTTGGAGTTGGAGTTGGAGTTGGAGTTGGAGTTGGAGTTGGAGTTGGAGTTGGAGTTGGAGTTGGAGTTGGAGTTGGAGTTGGAGTTGGAGTTGGAGTTGGAGTTGGAGTTGGAGTTGGAGTTGGAGTTGGAGTTGGAGTTGGAGTTGGAGTCTGAGACGGAGTCGGAGTCGGAATCGAAGTAAAAGCCAGAGTCGGAGTCGGAGTCGGAGGTGGAGTCGGAGTCGGAGTCGAAGTCAGAGTCGGAGTCGGAGTCGGAGTCGGAGTCGGAGTCGGAGTTGGAGTCGGAGTCGGAGTCGGAGTCGGAGTCGGAGTCGGAGTCGGAGTCGGAGTCGGAGACGGAGTCGGAGTCGGAGTCGGAGACGGAGTCGGAGTCGGAGTCGGAGTCGGAGTCGGAGTCGGAGTCGGAGTCGGAGTCGGAGTCGGAGTCGGAGTCGGAGTCGGAGTCGGAGTCGGAGTCGGAGTCGGAGTCGGAGTCGGAGTCGGAGTCGGAGTCGGAGACGGAGTCGGAGTCGGAGTCGGAGTCGGAGTCGGAGTCGGAGTCGGAGTCGGAGTCGGAGTCGGAGTCGGAGTCGGAGTCGGAGTCGGAGTCGGAGTCGGAGTCGGAGTCGGAGTCGGAGTCGGAGTCGGAGTCGGAGTCGGAGTCGGAGTCGGAGTCGGAGTCGGAGTCGGAGTCGGAGTCGGAGTCGGAGTCGGAGTCGGAGTCGGAGTCGGAGTCGGAGTCGGAGTCGGAGTCGGAGTCGGAGTCGGAGTCGGAGTCGGAGTCGGAGTCGGAGTCGGAGTCGGAGTCGGAGTCGGAGTCGGAGTCGGAGTCGGAGTCGGAGTCGGAGTCGGAGTCGGAGTCGGAGTCGGAGTCGGAGTCGGAGTCGGAGTCGGAGTCGGAGTCGGAGTCGGAGTCGGAGTCGGAGTCGGAGTCGGAGTCGGAGTCGGAGTCGGAGTCGGAGTCGGAGTCGGAGTCGGAGTCGGAGTCGGAGTCGGAGTCGGAGTCGGAGTCGGAGTCGGAGTCGGAGTCGGAGTCGGAGTCGGAGTCGGAGTCGGAGTCGGAGTCGGAGTCGGAGTCGGAGTCGGAGTCGGAGTCGGAGTCGGAGTCGGAGTCGGAGTCGGAGTCGGAGTCGGAGTCGGAGTCGGAGTCGGAGTCGGAGTCGGAGTTGGAGTCGGTGTAGGAGTCGAAGACGGAGTCGGAAGTGGAGTCCTACTCAACGTGGATTGATTCTCAAGACAGATAGTACTGAAGAAGTAAAACTGCCCGGGCATTTCTGATGGCCGGATATTAAAAGCATAGTATTATTAAATCTCATACTATCCATTTAGATCCTTTTACGGATCCTCCAACGTGGTGTGATACTCAATAAGGATACTACTGAGAAAGTTTCACTGCCCATGCGTCCCTGCTGACTGGATGTTTGAAACCGAATTTTATTATATCGTTTACTATCCATTCAGAGACTTTTAGGGATATTTCAACATGGCATGATTCTCAATACAGATATCACTGAGAAAGTTCCACTGTCAAGGCGCCACTGATGGCCCGAAATTTGACACCCAGTAGTATAATACCTTTTACGGAGCTTTCAACATGGTGTGATTCTCAATAAATAAATTACTGAAAAAGTTCTACTGCCAATGCGTCCCTGATGGCCTGACCTTTGAAACCGAGTTTTATTATATCGTTTACTATCCAGTAGGCTACATTTAGGGATCTTCCAACGTGGCATGATTCTACATACAGATATCACTGAAAAAGTTCCACTGCCAAAGCGCCACTGATGGCCTGATATTTGAAACCGAGTATTATAATACCTTTACTATCTATTCAGATCCTTTTACGGAGCTTTCAACATGGTGTGATTCTCACTAATTAATTCCTGAAAATTTTCTACTGCCAATGCGTCCCTGTAGTATTAGTATTATAATACCTTTACTATCTATTCAGATACTTTTAGGGATCTTTTAACGTAGCATGATTCTCAATACAGATAGTACTGAAGAGTTAAACTGCCAGGGAGTTTCTAATGGCCGGATATTCGAAACATAGTATTATTATATCTTCTATTATCCTTAAAGAACCTATTATGGATCCTTCAAGTTGGTGTGATAGTCTATAGAGATATTACTGAGAAAGTTTCACTGCTCACGCGTCCCAGCAGTGACGCGTTTCTGATGGCCGGATATTCGAAACATAGTAGTGTTATATCTCCTGGTATCCATTCAGATCCTTTTAGGGATCTTTCAATGTGGCATGATTCTCAATACAGATATTAATGAAAAAGTTGCACTGCCAATATGCCGCTGATTGCTCGATATTTGATCTCGAGTACAATAGTACCTTTTACTATCTATTCAGATCCTCTCAAGGTTCTCTTAACATGGCATGATTCTCAATACAGCTGGTACTGAAGAGTTA
>CALNDA020000017.1:82995-145495 GCA_937662695.2 Halyzia sedecimguttata
CTTCTTGCTGGGGTTCGATAAAGCGGCTCCTTCGAGGTGTATTCTTCCATCGGCGGTTGACTTATGCACCACTGACGATTCCTAATAAGGATGAAACCGCGGTATGTTGCTAGTCAGCGTTGATGGAATTACACTTTGTGGATGACTATTGACTGCGGTCCCTGCTAGTCCTATTATTATTTATGTCTAGTGGTTAGCTTTCCATAAAAGCGAAACTCACTCATTTGCATATATATATATATATAGGAATATGTAATATTTATTGGGAAATCAAGAGTGATGCTTGCTGTTAGACTACCATTTATTGTTTATATTTAGCTTTCGCAAGACCTCGCTTGCTTCTTCAGAATATCTATAAAAACAACATAACCATTAGTTAGACTTAGACACTTTGCTACGGTTCACTACACTTACAACAATTTTTGGAATTTTTTAGCAAATCATTGATGAGCGTAATCTTCAAAATTTTCTGTAGGATTACTAAGAAAAAAACAAGTTAATTATCCAACAATTTTGGTCCCGAAAAAACATGAAGCCAATCAATGACAATTAACTTATTGTATGACATTTCACAGAAAAACAACATTGACAGTCAGAACACAGAAATATTTAAATAGTCTTCCTTATTTTCTTTTCTTCTTCCTTTCTTTCTTCCTTATCCTTCTTCATAACGATGGCATATCATTCCACCGTTACTACTACGAGTCTGTCACCTCCCAGCCCCTGAAAAATCTTAGGTTTCTTAAGTTGTCATCTTCATGTATTAACAGGGAGTAAATCGAGCTGAGTCCTCCAATGTCTGATCTTCTATTGAATGCTCTCGGTTCTTGTGCAATGCGGATCATCTCCATCATCAATCTGGTCTTTTCACTTCTACATTTATCCAGGATAATGACCTTGTCTGTATCCATTTCCATGTTGTGGTCCCGTTCCAACGCATGCTGTGCAAGAGCACATCTTTGCTTTCCCAATTTGCAGTCACTCTTGTGTGCTGTCAGTCTATCCTTTATGCTTCTTGATGTCTGCCCTATGTAGCATCTTTCACAATCTCGACATTCAATCCTGTATACCACACCTGTGTTACGGTCGGTTGGAATTTTATCCTTTAACTTTGAGAAAATGTTGTTCACCGTTTTGTTCTGCCTTTGCGCTATTTTGATGTTGTCTGTCCTTTTGAATTGAGCTACCAGTTTGTCAGTTAGATGGTCTATCTTTGGCAACACCGCATATTTGGTGGAGGAGCTGTCAGTTGATGCCTGCAAAATACCATTGTCATCAGCTGTGATTGGATTATCTGTCTGTGGTGTACTATACAGCAACTTGCCAACTAGTTTTCTCGGATATGAGTTTCTGATCAGAATGTTATACCAAATCCGGAGATTTTTCTGATAAAGTGTATTGTGACTTATTCTATATATTCTGTTCTTCATTCCAAGTATGAAGTTAATCTTTACCTTAGTTTTCTGATTGGAGAAATAGTTCATGTATCTATCTGAACTTGTAGGTTTCCTATACCAGTCTAGTTTAAGGTCATTCTCTTCAGTCCTGATGATCAAAGTGTCAAGGAAAGGAACGGCTCTACTCTCTCTGTCTTCAGTCTCCATTGTGAACTTGATGTGATGGCTTGTGTCATATTCATTGAAGAATTGTAACAGTTCATCTTTCTTGTCAGAGGGCACACTACAAACAATATCATCCACAAATTTCTTTAGGAAGGTAGGTCTGAATGTCAACCCACTAAGTCTGTTCCCAACTAGGTCATCCATTATGTACTGTGCCAATATTGGGGATAATTTTCCACCCATGGGAGTGCCTATGGTCTGTCTATAGAATGTTCCTCCGAAGGAGAAATAGGTGTTTTCCAACACAAACATCAATAACTCCATAAACCGGTTCTGCGATATCTGACAATGGTCTTCTATCCTGGACCAATGCTTGTCAATGGTGTCCACCACCAGATGGGTGGGGATATTACTAAATAATGAGACTGCATCAAGACTAACCAGTTCTTCTTGTGGTTGCAGCTTAAGGCCATTGGCAAAGTCAGCAAAATCAAAAGAATCCCTCACGTAGTATGGGTTGTCCTTGTCGTAGGCAGCTGTGAGTATGTCAGTCAGCCACTGTGCTATTTTATCTGTGGGGGCATTTATGGACGAGATGATCGGTCTCAGAGCCAGGGTCGGTTTGTGTATTTTGGGTAATCCATAGAAGGTCGGGAATGTCGAGTTGTATTTGGTAAGTTTTTTCTTGGTGGAGTCATCCATTTGTCCATCCTTGTGTAAGGCCTTTATAAGTTTGTTTGCCTTTTTTTCAATGGTGGTGGTTGGATCACCTCTCAGTTTGGTGTAATACAAGGGATCCTCCAAAATGTGGTTGGCCATTCTGCAATAATCATCCTTCTCTAGTAAAACCGAGACATTTCCTTTGTCTGCTCTTGTGAGAAGTAGGTTTGGTCTTGCGTTAAGGAAGGTTTTTGCTCTTTCGTAGACTCCTCTGTGTGGTATGCCTCTTTGTTTTTGCTTCTGAACATAGTTGGTGGTGATGTTAGCTATTTGTGCTCTCAAAATATCTTGTCTGTGAGAATCTGTCTGTGCGATGATGACCTCACATTCTGATACTAACCTAGCTATGGAAACATCACATATAGTAGTTGGAAGGCTGAACCCAGGGCCCAGGGATAGAAAATTTGCGATGTCATCAGGTACCACATTATCCGTCATATTTCTGAGCCATTCTTGATTTATGTGTATGCGGGGTAAACTGTCTAGCAGGTTGTTGTACTTAGCTATGTTGTTGGTCTTGACTGTGTGAAATTTCTTGTTATATGCCCGTGTCTGCTTATGTTTGAATGTTAGCCACGTATCTTGCGGTAGGATTGACCTCAAACCTCTCTCCAGTTCCCCAATTGTTCCCTCATTGCGCTTTATATCTGAGTGTGTAACATCAATTTCAATATTGAGGAACTTCATATTCAGCCTGCTCTCAAATCTCCTAGCTCTTGTATTTGTCGTTATGTTGTGATGCAATGTTCCCGCTATGATCTTTCTAAGCACGTTTGTTATGTGTGTTGGTGTTTTCTCTTTTCTTCTGCAGTTGAGTAGAAAAATTCTCCTATTTCTCAATGATGCCAGTCGTAGGTTGGTTTTAGACCACGATTTAAGTTGTTTGGTCACATTTGTGCCATAATTGTTGGTAATATAACTATAAAACCCATTGTACGAAATAGTTTGATTCAGATTCATCTCTTGTCTTGAATATAGGAATATGTAATATTTATTGGGAAATCAAGAGTGATGCTTGCTGTTAGACTACCATTTATTGTTTATATTTAGCTTTCGCAAGACCTCGCTTGCTTCTTCAGAATATCTATAAAAACAACATAACCATTAGTTAGACTTAGACACTTTGCTACGGTTCACTACACTTACAACAATTTTTGGAATTTTTTAGCAAATCATTGATGAGCGTAATCTTCAAAATTTTCTGTAGGATTACTAAGAAAAAACAAGTTAATTATCCAACAATTTTGGTCCCGAAAAAACATGAAGACCTTAAACTAGACTGGTATAGGAAACCTACAAGTTCAGATAGATACATGAACTATTTCTCCAATCAGAAAACTAAGGTAAAGATTAACTTCATACTTGGAATGAAGAACAGAATATATAGAATAAGTCACAATACACTTTATCAGAAAAATCTCCGGATTTGGTATAACATTCTGATCAGAAACTCATATCCGAGAAAACTAGTTGGCAAGTTGCTGTATAGTACACCACAGACAGATAATCCAATCACAGCTGATGACAATGGTATTTTGCAGGCATCAACTGACAGCTCCTCCACCAAATATGCGGTGTTGCCAAAGATAGACCATCTAACTGACAAACTGGTAGCTCAATTCAAAAGGACAGACAACATCAAAATAGCGCAAAGGCAGAACAAAACGGTGAACAACATTTTCTCAAAGTTAAAGGATAAAATTCCAACCGACCGTAACACAGGTGTGGTATACAGGATTGAATGTCGAGATTGTGAAAGATGCTACATAGGGCAGACATCAAGAAGCATAAAGGATAGACTGACAGCACACAAGAGTGACTGCAAATTGGGAAAGCAAAGATGTGCTCTTGCACAGCATGCGTTGGAACGGGACCACAACATGGAAATGGATACAGACAAGGTCATTATCCTGGATAAATGTAGAAGTGAAAAGACCAGATTGATGATGGAGATGATCCGCATTGCACAAGAACCGAGAGCATTCAATAGAAGATCAGACATTGGAGGACTCAGCTCGATTTACTCCCTGTTAATACATGAAGATGACAACTTAAGAAACCTAAGATTTTTCAGGGGCTGGGAGGTGACAGACTCGTAGTAGTAACGGTGGAATGATATGCCATCGTTATGAAGAAGGATAAGGAAGAAAGAAAGGAAGAAGAAAAGAAAATAAGGAAGACTATTTAAATATTTCTGTGTTCTGACTGTCAATGTTGTTTTTCTGTGAAATGTCATACAATAAGTTAATTGTCATTGATTGGCTTCATGTTTTTTCGGGACCAAAATTGTTGGATAATTAACTTGTTTTTTCTTAGTAATCCTACAGAAAATTTTGAAGATTACGCTCATCAATGATTTGCTAAAAAATTCCAAAAATTGTTGTAAGTGTAGTGAACCGTAGCAAAGTGTCTAAGTCTAACTAATGGTTATGTTGTTTTTATAGATATTCTGAAGAAGCAAGCGAGGTCTTGCGAAAGCTAAATATAAACAATAAATGGTAGTCTAACAGCAAGCATCACTCTTGATTTCCCAATAAATATTACATATTCCTATATTCAAGACAAGAGATGAATCTGAATCAAACTATATATATATATATATATTCCTTTTGCGGAATTACCCGTTATACTTTTCCATTTTAATAAACTTATCCGCGTTATCCTATTTTCTTATTACATATCCTCGGGTTTGGGTCGCATCGCACAGGTGGCTTATGCTTCCTTCGTGCCGATGCCATAGTTTACCTCCGAATTGGAGGTCCTAGAGCTGAAGGCACAAATTGGTTGCTCGCTCCTGTTGTGGTGTCGCCTGTTTTTCAGTTATCTTTCCACCTTTTCTTGGTTTCTTGGTTGCCCTGTCCTGAAGAAGCCAACTAGCAGAAACACGTGTCGGCAGGTACCAGCAGAATGTTTATCTCTGCTCTTTTTGCGGAATTACCCGTTATACTTTTCCATTTTAATAAACTTATCCGCGTTATCCTATTTTCTTATTACATATCCTCGGGCTTGGGTCGCATCGCACAGGTGGCTTGTGCTTCCTTCGTGCCGATGCCATAGTTTACCTCCGAATTGGATGTCCTAGAGCTGAAGGCACAAATTGGTTGCTCGCTCCTGTTGTGGTGTTGCCTGTTTTTTAGTTATCTTTCCACCTTTTCTTGGTTTCTTGGTTGCCCTGTCCTGAAGAAGCCAACTAGCAGAAACACGTGTCGGCAGGTACCAGCAGAATGTTTATCTCTGCTCCTTTTGCGGAATTACCCGTTATACTTTTCCATTTTAATAAACTTATCCGCGTTATCCTATTTTCTTATTACATATCCTCGGGTTTGGGTCGCATCGCACAGGTGGCTTATGCTTCCTTCGTGCCGATGCCATAGTTTACCTCCGAATTGGAGGTCCTAGAGCTGAAGGCACAAATTGGTTGCTCGCTCCTGTTGTGGTGTCGCCTGTTTTTCAGTTATCTTTCCACCTTTTCTTGGTTTCTTGGTTGCCCTGTCCTGAAGAAGCCAACTAGCAGAAACACCCCAGACGGCACAAACATATTGCATGAATATGCCATGCATATCCCACCGGCATATTGGCATATGCCAGGGATATTCCATATCCTCCAAAGCATATGCTACGCATATTCCATGGATATCCAAGGTCACCATGAATCATGTTCCATGAATATGCCATGCATATGCCACTGGCATATTGGCATATGCCAATATGCAATTCAATATCCGCCAAAGCATATGATACGCATATTCTATGGATATCCAAGGAATATGTTTTAATCTACTAAAAGATATTCGTTTTATTCAGAAAAAGAATGTCAAAGCTATACAAAATAAAAACTGATTTTTTTTCGAAATTTCAAGAGCCTGTACCTTTTTACCTTAGCCGAATTGGGAAAAATGGTAAATGAAAGTAGTGTTTCATTTGATGATAAGAATGTATGGTTAACATTAATGTACAACTTTAAGACTCACCCTGTATAAATTTTTTTTCTACTTCCACTATATGGTCAAATGTAGGTTAGTTATTTCGAGAAATACAAAACTAAATCAGAAAATATTTATTACAAAAAACAAAAATATTTTTTTGCAGAAAATACAAAAAAATATTATATGTAAAATATGTATATATTGCTGTAAACCCGCAAATTTTTTAGTCGCTTAGATATTATTATTTTTTTAAGTTATGAATATTGAATATTATTGAAAAAAACCACGTTTATATCTTACAAACTAACAGAGACCGCAGAGTTTTCACTTGAGATTTGCATTCTGGAGATGTCATTAAATACATTGAAGTAAATATATCTAATTAATATTAGAGAAATTAAACAAATAATAAATTAAAACAACCTCTTATTAATATTACTATGTATTTATAGCACCAATTCTTCTTCCGGGTGATTTTGTTTCTATTCCTTATTCCTAAAACCAACAAATATAAGAAAAAACACTTCGTCATAGAATAATTTACTCACAGTTTCAGTTGCATTTAGTCAGGAAAATAGCCATCCTTTCTTCTACTTCCTTTTCAGTGCATTGCTTCGTAAGTGGATTTTTCCCGCATATCACTGAAAAAAGTATTAATATATTATGTCGATGTCAATGATATTTCCTCTGCTAACTATGCATATTGATTCATTTGGTGAATAGAAATTGTATTTTGCGAAGTGAAAATGGTATTGACATTCAGTTGAAAAAAACCCTATAGCAAAGTTGTTCTAAATACAGATTATGGAAATACCGAAACACAAATAATATATTCAAGAACAGTTGGACAACACAGGGAATATGTTTCTCAAATAGGTCAAAAACCCAATATAAAATTAGTAAAGAGAAAATGGAATTCACATAGACTACTGGATTATATTTTTACCTTTGATTAAAGTAGCCATGTGAAGAACAGAAAACTTCTTGCCCTCCTACCCAGCTTAACGGCTTCGAAAAACATCATCGACCAACTGAGGCATGCGTCTTCTGACAACATCTTTGTGTTAGTGCCTCCAACATGGACAAGCTTAGTCAACTATGAATAATGATTTGTTTTCTATTTATACTCTGGTATATTGATATCTACTATTGGTTTTGGCATATTGACATCTTGGGCAGTATTTTCACTCCTTGAATTCAGCATTGCCGTTATCAATTCCGTATTTTGCTCGACCCTTCCATTAAATTTATGTAGCATTCTTATAATTTCAGCAGAGTCTATAAAAAACAAAATAAGGTTCAAAGTCACAAATGCATAAATATATAAGAGATGTACTAACCTTTACTGGATAAACATTTCTGTTTTGCTGCAGTGGAAGTTGAAGTTCTGGAGGTAGACGCATCCGAGTTGGAATCCGGTTTTGGAATATTGTATTGCTGTATCACTTCCTTTTCTAAATTCAAGTTTCATTGCACCATTTCTAATGCTGCTTCAGACTGTGATGAGCAGGGTTGTTGTGACTGATAAGCTGGAAAAATATCTAATGTTGCTATTTGATGATATAAAATTCATTAGAAATAGAGAATTAGAGATTTTATACCAGTGGGGAACCTCAATATATAGGTAAAGCTCACAATTTAATATCTCAGGTGGTTACTTTGGCTAGGTCCTGAGAGACAAGTATTTCCAACTACATTACTCGGTAACTGAAGATCGTGACTGAATCCAGTAACAATTCTTCGGTTTTCTGGTAGAGTCAAGGCTGGAATAGTTTCAGTAGAACAACTATCTACCGTATCAGGTATCTTCAGTACTCTGGTCATATTCTTGCGAATCATCAGTAATATTGTGCTCTTCAGTAAACGACAATGTTTGGCCGGACAATCTTTTCACTTTGCTCAAAAAAGATTTCTTCATTATGTAGGAAAACAAAACACGGACTGCAAGTAAATAGGTACTCTGTAAAACCCTTGATACCTTTTCACCTAGCCAAAGGTTGATATATCAGATAAATGGTATTCATCAAAAATTATATATAAATATAATACTCCTCTAAAAGCACTACTTACTTGTTAAATAACAACACAATTCCTTAATTTCACCAATTCACTGTTTGTCCATATCAAATAAAGACCAGCCAACTACAAAACAGATTTCAAACTTGATATTCTTTTGTTTTGACAATGGAAACAAAGAAAACCGATTTATTTGTCAGATGACCAATTGACCACAGAACACTGTATAGGATAAAGCTTCTATAGACAAGATATAGTCTTTATATGGTCTCAGTATAAAAATAATGAAAATTAAAATATCGGTCGGTAGGTCGCGGCGATGGAACGACTACGCCCGTCGGTCATCCTCGTCCATAGCTCACAAAACATCTGTCGGCGGATAAAATTTAAATTTTATCTTCGTTCTAGCTGGGATACCGGAGGTCCTGGGCAGAGACAACAAAGTTGTCTCTGTCCTGGGTTCGTATCCCGCTCAAGGAATCGATTCACACAACCCAACACGGGTTGTGTGAATGTACAAAAAAGATTTGAAAGAGTATTTTGAAATAAGGTAGATCTGTGTAGATATAGCCGCAGTTCCATACATATAGCGTATAAACAAATAATTTAACCTACATAAAGGCGCATTTTGTAGTTATACATTGTCATAATTAAAAGTCTAACGTTACTAAACGTTCCATTTTTGGCTGCGAAGCTTCGACTAAGAATTTTCCCAGCTGGTTTTCTAACGAAATGTTTCAAATTGATAGTACAAAAATTATTACGTATCTATAAAGAAATGTGCAATGAAAATGCTTTTTGAATATTCATAGGATATTCGAATGATCAAATTTCAGTTTGATATGCCGTTTGAATATGCCAGTCATATTCAAGGAGAATATCTGTGGAATATTCGTGGGAGTATATTCCAGGAATATGCCTTATGGATATAAGATAATGGCATATTCATGGAATATTCCAGGGATATTGCAATATCTATTGGAAAATAGGATATTGTAGGCATATTCCAGGAATATTGGGTGCCGTCTGGGACGAGTCGGCAGGTACTAGCAGAATGTTTATCTCTGCTCCTTTTGCGGAATTACCCGTTATATCGCTTACTAACCATTTAGATACTTTTAGGGTTCCCTCAGCGTTGCATGATTCTCAATTCCGATATCGCTGAAACAGTTACACTGATGGCCCGAAATTTGAAGCCGAGAATTTTAATACCTCTCAATATCTATCAGATCCTCTTAAGTTTCACTAAACTTGAAATGATAATCAATACAGATAGTACTGAAGAAGTTATACTGTCAGGGCTTTTCTGATGGTCGGGTATTCGAAACATAGTATTATTATAACTTCTACTATTCATTCAGATTCTTTTACGGATCTTTCAACATAGTGTGATTCTCAATAAAGATATTACCGAGAAAAGTTCACTGCTCACGCGTTTCTGCTGACTGGATGTTTGAACCGAGTATTAGTATATCGTCTACTATCCACTCAGATACTTTTAGGGATCTTTCAACGTGGTCTGATTCTCAATACAGATTATACTGAAAAAGTTCCATTGCAAAAGCGCTTCTGATGGTCAGATATTTGAAACCCAGTATTAAAATATCTTTTACTATCTATTCAGATTCTTATACGGATCTTTCAACGTGGTGTGATTCTCAATGAAGATATCACTGAAAAAGTTCTACTGCCAATGCGTCCCTTATGGCGTGATCTTTGAAACCGAGTATAATAATATCTTTTACTATCTATACAGATCCTCTAAAGGTTCTTTCAAAGTGGCATGATTTTTAATACAATGCCAATGCGTACCTAATGGCCTGGTAATTGAAACCGAGTATTATAATATCTTTTACTGATGGCCGGATATTCGAAACATAGTATTATTATATCTTCTACTATCCTTTCAGAACCTTTTACGGATCCTTCAAGGTGTTGTGATAGTCAATAAAGATATTACTGAGTAAGTTTCACTGCACACGCGTCACTGCTGACTGGAGTTCTATTGCCAATGCGTCTCTGATGGCCTAATCTTTGAAACCGAGTTTCATTATATCTTGTACTATCCATTCAGATACAATGCGCCGCTGATGACCCTATTCTGATTCTCTTAAGGTTCTCTTAACGTGTCATGATTCCCAATACAGAAATTACTGAAGAGTTAAACTGCCAAGGCGTTTCTGATGGCCGAATATTCGAAACATAGTGTTATTATATCTTCTACTATCCATTCAGATCCTGTTACGTAACTTTCAAAGTAGTGTCATTCTCAATATAGATATTACTGAGAAAGTTCTACTGCGAATGCCTTCCTGATGGCCTGATCTTTGAAACCGAGTTTTTTTATATTGTTTACTATCCATTCAGATACTTTTAGGGATATTTCAACGTGGTGTAATTCTCAATAATGATATTACTGAGAAAGTACCACTGCTCACGCGTTTCTGCTGAATGGATGTTTGAATCCGAGTATTATAATATCGTTTACTATCCACTCAGATCTTTTTAAGAATCCTTCAATGTGGCATGATTCTCAATATAGATCAGTTATATCTGTATTGAGAATTGAGAAGAAGTTCCACTGCCGAAGCGTCTCTGATGGCCCGATATCAGAAATCGAGTATTATAATACCTTTTACTATATATTCAGATCCTCTTAAGGTTCTCTTATCGAGGTTTGATGTACCCTGCTGGGGTATGGTTTGGTATGTCGCGTATACAGTCTCAAAGGGTTGCAGATTAACACACATCAGTCTCGGGCAAGGATTTAATAAGATATATCAAGATCGGCTACATAATACAGTAGTTCAGAGAGAGACTTCTCGCCTGAAGCTACATGGGAATTGACTACAATAATAGTCAACAATTGAACGTCATGATCGGCATTGATACTACCTTGTTGATCCTTTCGAACGGAGTTTATATAATAATTAATTAAATAACAAACAGACTTGTTTTAATAACAAGTCGCGATTATTCGGATATGGAATAATCACGTATTGCAAGACGTAAGGTCCCATGGACCTTCTAATCTCACGTATGACTTATACATCTAGATACAGGCTGTGTCTACTACACCTTCCCCCTTTGAGAGAAAAAAAAAATTTTCTTTTTGTTTACAAATATAAAAACATTTTTTTTTTTGACTTATCTAAAGTACTATTTACATTACAATACATACTATCGGTCTCATTAAATCTTAAATCTAAAAGCTTATTACGTTATTTACAAAAAATATCTTAATTCTATAACCTGTCAGTAATTTCTCCTATTGTGAGAAATACTGTTTGACCCGGTTCTTGTGAACCTCTTTTAGTTTGTTTTTGTCCGTTTTCACTACAATGTTCGGGTTTCTCACTTCCACTATTTCATAGGGTCCTTTGAATAAGGGATCAAGTTTATTATCACTGTTCTTATTGTCCAAGAGCACTTTATCCCCTATTTTAAAATTACTCTTATTACATTTCCTATCGAAGTTCTCTTTCCTCTTCAATTTTACCTTCACCAAGTTTTCTAGCATCTTTCCATGCCATTTGCAACCTATACTTTAATTCAATAGGATAGTTGTCAAAATTGTAGATTGGATCTACTTGGCTTTCTAAATTTTGTGGAAATCTTCTAGGTTTTCCGAAAACTAATTCGTACGGAGTATAGCGAGTTGAAGAGTTTACGGTATTGTTGTATGAAAAGCACCAATACGGAACCCAATTACTCCAGTTGTTACTTTCCTTAGCTGAGCGCATACGAAGGAATGCTCCTACCCACACAGCACACAATATTCAGGAAATATTGCCACAATATTGCAATATTGCAATTGCAGTTGCAATATTCCAGAAATATTGCTGAAATATTGTGTTTCAATATTACAGTTGCAATATTGAGAAATATTGCTGGAATATTGTATTTCAATATTACAGTTGCAATATTCAGAAATATTACAGAAATGTTACAAACTATAACAGTTTTCTACAAAGTTAAAATTTATAGTTTTGCGTATATTCCTATGAATATATGCATAGACAAATTTATTACAAATCGCGACAGAAATAATTCAACATTACATGCAATATATAATATGTTTGTGTGCTTTCTTTCTCTAGTTCGAGGCTTCACGCATCCTTTCTTTTCTTTTAGTCAGACAGGCCGCCATTTTTTCTGTTTACCAGTGTTGTTGTATCGTGTTGTGAAGCAGTCTGTTGTTACTTTACTTTGTTAGTTCAGTTAGTTGTGAGTTTAATGTTTATTAAAGACTAATTGGCTCTAAATAATATAAATGCAGTGATAAGCTGATTTGATTATCTAAGGTATAATAGCTACAAGTTTATAGATATCATTGATACAAAATTTTATATTTTTAGGTTATACCAACATCTTATCACAGCCCTATAAAGAGTACGTTGTGATCTCATCCGTCTGATTATTGATACGTTATATTGACGTGCTTTTTATATACGTACAAAGGTAGAGTTGAACAGATCCAATGATTTGATTATCTATGTTTGATTATTGAACCCATATCGAAATGGTTAGCTCAAGCCAAATTGCGAGCCTCCAGGGAAGTGGAAAAAGTTAAAAAAAGAAATGTTGAATGTCCAGTAGAGAGCGAATAAAGATATTAATTGTGCCTACTATTTTTTTATGTGAGTTAAACCTATACCACATCTCATGAAATAATAGAAATATTTCTGCAAGAATCCTGAAATATTGCATATATATTTTGCAATATAACAAAAATATTCTATAAATACATATTACAAAATAATTCTACAATATTACAGGAATATTTCAAAAAATAAGTCTGCAATATTGTGACGTTATAGGATAGAGAGCATATATTTGAATATTTCTGCAACAATCCTGAAATATTTCATATATGTTTTCCAATATAATAAAAAATTGCATAAACATTACAGAATAATTCTACAATATTGCAGAAATATATCGAAAAATATTTCTGCAATATTGCTATGTTAGGTTAAGGGGCGGACATTCAAATGTTTCTGCAATATTCCTGAAATATTTCATTAATCTTTCGCAATATAACCGAAATATCTCAAATATTTCCGAAACATATTCCTGCAATATTTCAGAAATGAGTCTGTGCTGTGTGGGTAAATGCTTATGCGAATTTTCAAGTGCACCTAGTGTTTCGTGGTGGTAGCGGTTGAATTGAGCTGCTTAATTTCAAGCAATTCACACGATTCACTAAATATTCTTGATAAGAATTCTGTGCCTTGGTCTGTTACAACTTCCGAAAGTATACCATACCTTAAAACAAAGTTTTGAATGAAAGATTTTGCAACTGTTTCTGCTTCTTTGTTTGGCAGTGCATAACATTCTACGAATTTGGTTAAGTCACATTGAATTGTGAGGATATATTTATTATCTGCAATATCGGTAGGAAGTGGACCTACGAAATCCAAAAAAATTCTTTGAAAAGCTGATGTAGCTGTGGTTGTGATTGTCATAGGTTCTCTCCTAGGTAAAGAATGTTTATGTCGTTGACAATCATCACACTTCTTAACAAATTTCTCAATATCCGACTTTAATCCGCTCCAAAAATATTCCCTTTTCAGGTTATTGAACATTCTTTCTATCCCAGCATGCCCTCCTGTTGGAAGCATAAGAAAATCATTTAGAATTATTTGCCTTAGTTCCTTATCTTCAATTCGCGTTACATCTCTTATTATGTTTATTTTTAAGGATGTTCCTAGAATTTCATTCTTATAATTTGACAACATTTTCAAAAATTCTTTGTTACTAGCTAGCTTTACGAGGTACAATTCTAATATATTATTTTCTGCGCATAAATTTTCCAGTTTCCTCAACAATGTACCTAAGTCGTACGCTGATCGGATTTCCTGGTTAATGAAAATAATTTGTGAATTCACATTGTATATCAAATTTTCATTGTTATCCTCTGAATGTTGATTTTTCAAATTAAGAAATTCTTTTTCTGGAAGTGGTCTCAATTCAACACTTTTTGCTGGACGTTTTAAAACTTCGACAACAACAGGGTGATCAATCCTCTTGACCTCGGAGACAATCGTCTCATGTTGTTTGGAACCTACTTCTTTAGCTCGAGAACTCGTCATGACGCTAACGTGTTCGACTACACCATTCGTCATTTCTTTGAGATCTTCCGAATCGATTTTTATACGCGATAAGGCATCTGCTGTTACATTTTCTGAACCTTTCACATAATGTACCGTGAAAGCATATTCCTCTAAAATCAAACGGAATTTAGTTAATATACTAGACGGATTAGTCATATTGTACAAATAAATCAGTGATCGGTGATCTGTTAAGATTTTAAATTTCCTTCCATATAAATAAGGTCTGAAGTGTTTAACTGACCAAACTATTGCTAAGAGTTCTTTCTCAATTGTACAATAGATATGAATAAATAATAGTTTAAAAAAACTAAAAAAACACGCTTTTATAGCTAACCGAACTAAAAATTAGAAAATAATTTTTAATTTCAGAGAGTTTATAATACAGTAGTAGAAGATCGAACAATCAATCAGAATTTATCACCTCAAAATAAAATTATAATAAAGTTCAAGTTATTAACAAAAGAATTCAATTCAGAGTAAACAGCGTGGGGTGCTTGATAAAGTAAATGAAGCAACCATTCTATTGGCAACTATCTATGAGAAGAGAGTTATGAAAAGTAGTAAAATGCACCACACGCTTTTTACTCTGAATTGAATTCTTTTGTTAATAACTTAAACTTTATTATAATTTTATTTTGAGGTGATAAATTCTGATTGATTGTTCGATCTTCTACTACTGTATTATAAACTCTCTGAAATTAAAAATTATTTTCTAATTTTTAGTTCGGTTAGCTATAAAAGCGTGTTTTTTTTATTTTTTTTAAACTTTTATTTATTTTTCATTCTTTAGTTCGATTTATCAATTAGTTATTTGTTGACATGTGGTATTGAAATGTCTCACAAATTATTTCGCAATCTCATCATTTCATTCAAAATTTTATTAATCCTTGCGGTCCCAATAAGGATAATGGGAAATTTAAGTCCTAACTGTACTCAGTTAAGGATAAATTTGAATTGGAACCTCAGTTACCTAAAGTGAAAATCAACGTGAAACAGGCCAGTTTCACCACCGTTAAATACTTTAACTGAGGTTGCGATTCAAATTTATTCTTAACGGAGGACCTCAGTTAGGACTTAACGGAGATTGAATGCTTTGTGAATACGGCGGAGTATCTGTCTGCGCTTGTCGCTCATGCGATATCGCATCAGTATGAACTGCACCTGAAACATCACGTTGCAAATTGGCGGAGGTGCCCGGTATGAGATAATAAGCTATAAATAATAATCAATTTTTGTGGATAATGAGGATAATGGGAAACTGTTATCAAATTATTGCATTGTCATCGGTTCTTGATACGTATGCAAAGTTTCAAATTAATCTGACTTCTGGAAACTGGTGAATATTAAGTTCAAAGATTCCGTTACATACATACATAGTCAGATACAACCCAAGCTAATAAAAGCGTGTTAAAAAGGTAATCTATTGAATAAGGAAAACAACTAATGATGAGCAAATGTATTCGCGTTAAGTTAAATTCGGTAAAGGTAATGTATTGACAATGGAAAACTATTAATGATGAAAATTTAACGTTACAAAGCTTGGTTGTGTGTGTTTGTCTGCTTCGCCACTTCTGCAGTCCACCTGGAAGTTGTAAGTGACTACTCCGCTGATGGATTTATTGCAGCCTATCGTAGATTTTCAGCACGACGTGGACTCTCTCAGACTCTCTACTCAGATTGTGGAACCAATTTCATAGGCGCAGATGCTACTCTCAAGAACCTGTTCACTCAATGTACCACTCAACACAAGACCATCGCAGATCTCCTCATGAAAGATGGAACGAATTGGAACTTCAATCCACCTGCAGCCCCTCATATGGGGGGAAAATGGGAATCAACAGTCAAATCCTTCAAGTTTCATCTCAACCGCACCATTCGAGATCAGATCCTCACCTTCGAAGAGTTGACAACCTTGCTCAATCAGATCGAAACCATCCTCAACTCCAGGCCCCTGGAACCATTAAGCGATGATCCCGAAGATTGTTCAGCACTGACTCCTGGGCATTTCCTTATAGGTACAGCACTGACGACATTACCTGAACCTTCATTGCAAGAACTCTCCTCATCAAGACTGTCAAGGTGGCAGTTCATTCAACAACGCATTCAGCAATTCTGGTCCATCTGGTCTACTCATTATCTACAGCGACAACTCTCCATCTCAAAATGGCACCATCCATTTCATGAAATCAAAATTGGTTCCCTAGTGCTCCTCACCGATGAACGACTCCCACCATGCAAGTGGCCATTAGGGCGAGTGATGGCCCTACACCCTGGACAGGATGGACTCGTTCGAGTAGTTACTCTCAAGACTTCCAACATCTACGTTCACTCGACCCATCACTAAGTTAGCTATTCTACCTGTGCCATCCTCAGATGAAGACAACCTCACGAAAGAAGATCTAGTCCACAACTAATCACCAATGCTGTTGGTGATGGCGGGCGGAATGTTTAAAATTTCCCTCAATTTCAATCTACATGATACTACTTCTACGTAGACAGACCAGCTCTACATTGCACTTTTGAATTGGGCGCCTTCGACTGTAGTCTCGAACACTGTTCCGTTTCCTCGATTTCAAGCAATTCAAGACGGAAGACCACAACGATGTTCCCCGAACAAACCAACATGGGCCGAGTGCGATGCCCCGCTCCAGGTCCCGGGTACGACTTCACTTGCGACTTGTGAATTTGATTCATTGCGGATTGTGAATAATCTCTATGTCTTCTCTCTAGCGTATATACAAGTTTAATTTGATTCTCTCACAGCTCATTCGTTCTTCTCATAATTTTGTTAATCTAGTGCAATCAGTGTCCTGAAAACACAGGTAATTTACAGCTCTCAATGTTAGTTTATTTATTCTCAAAACTCTTAATACGTAAATTGTAATTCAGAAGTGCACATGTTCTGAGTGAAATGCTGATGGCTGAAATCGTTCTTTCATTCATCCACATGTGTCTGAATTAATTCGAATATCTCATAATGATTTCTCTTAATTGGATTTGTGCATACAACATGATTTCAATTTACGATGAAATTATTGATCTTCTCAAATTATATCATCTCGTATTGAAACCAACTCGTATTGAATAGCATCAGCTGTAAATTTAAGTCAACTCATTTATTGTCTAGATATAATAATCAATGGTTTGTTCGATATAAAATATCAGAACTTCTGCTCTTTTCGACAGTTTCAATATCAATTTGAACTAGCTCGTTTGCAGGACAGGTTGCACTAGATTTCCGCCATTTTAATTGTCTCACATGTTCGATCTCACAGAATTGATTCAAGTTACAATAGTTTATTGTTTGAAAATTGCTTCAATTATCCAACTCACTTTCAGCTCAAATTTACTCAATACATTATTACTGGTATCCACTCAGAATTGCTCACAGAATTGATTCAAGTCACAATAGTTTATTGTTTGAAAATTGCTTCAATTATCCAACACACTGTCAGCTCAAATTTACTCAATACATTATTACTGGTATCCACTCAGAAGTGATTCAAGTCACAATAGTTTATTGTTTGAAAATTGTTTCAATATATCTCAGTGGTCCCTTGTTTCTCACTAGTTAAATACTTACTCAGGAATAGTAATGTGCATCCAACTTATACAAGCTTTTTACCTAGGTCAAATTAATTCAGTAATTAAAATCTCAACTTAATCTCATGTTCTACTCGCGATGTGAAATTTCATAAAAGCTAATCGTTGGTGCACTGCGCTAGTCTGCTCTCAGTTCATACATATATTTTCTTCTCTATTTAGTACTCCCACGCAATACGCTTTCCACCTAGATCATCATTGTAATCCTCCTGTTTTTCTGGTGGAATCGCTCATCTCACAATTGAATAATTGTCCATCACTGTGAACGTTGTGTTTGTTTGATGATACAAACTCATTATTGTGAATTTAAATGTATTCTCATGTCTCTCATTCTCTATTAACAATGTAGATATGTAAATAAATTGCTTTTAACAATTTTTCCAACTCAATCGTCTGTAACAGTCCACTACTCTAAATTTTGACAAAATCTGAACAACCCCGATTTTGAACAATAGTATTATTATATCTTCTACTATCCATTCAGATTCTTTTACTGATCTTTCAACGTAGTGTGATTCTTAATAAAGATATTACTGAGAAAGTTCAACTGCTCACGCGTTTCTGCTGACTAGATGTTTGAAACCGAGTATTATTATATCGTTTACTATCCATTCAGATACTTTTAGGGTTCTTTCAACGTGGCATGATTCACAGATATGGCCGGATATTCGAAACAAAGTATTATTATTTCTTCTACTATCTGTTCAGATCCTGTTACGGAACTTTCAACGTAGAATTATTATATCTTCTTCTATCCATTCGGATCCTTCCACGGAGTTATCGTTTCTATCCATTCAGATACTTTTAAGGATCTTCCAAAGTGGCAAGATTCTCAATACAGATATAACTAAAGAAGTTCCACTGCCGAAGCGCCTCTGATGGCCCGATAGTTGAAATGGACTATTATAATACCTATTACAATATATTCAAAACCTCTTAAAGTTCTCTTAACGTGGCTTGATTCTCAATACAGATAGTACAGAATATTTAAACTGCCAGGGCGTTTATGATGGCCGGATACTCGAAACATAGTATTATTATATCTTCTACTATCCATTCAGATCTTGTTACGGAACTTTCAACGTAGTATTATTATATATACTACTATCCAGTCAGATCCATATTACGGAGCTATCGTTTACTATCCATGCAGATACTTTTAGGGATCTTTCAACGTGGCAAGATTCTCAATACAGATATTACTGAAAAAGTTCTACTGCCAATGCATCCCTGATGGCTTGATCTTTGAAACCGACACTTATTATATCGTTTACTATCCATTCAGATATCTTCCAACGTGGCATTATTCTGAAACAGATATTACTGAAAAAGTTCCACTGCTAGTGTACCTCTGATGGCCCGATATTTGAAATCAAGTATTATAATACCTTTTACTATCTATTCAGATCCTCTTAAGGTTCCCTTAACCTAGCATGATTCTCAATACAGATGGTACTGAAGAGTAAAATGCCAGGGAGTTTCTGATGGCCGGATAGTCGAAACATAGTATTATTAGTTCCTCTAATATCTGTTCAGATACTGTTTCGGAACTTTCAACGTAGAACTATTATATCTTCTTCTATCCATTCGGATCCTTCCACGAAGCTATCGTTTACTATCCATTCAGATACTTTTAGGGATCTTCCAAAGTGGCAAGATTCTAAATACAGATATAACTGAAAAAGTTGCATTGCCAATGCGCCTCTGATGGCCCGATATTTGAAATCGAGTATTATAATACCTTTTACTATCTATTCAGATCCTCTTAAGGTTCCCTTAACCTAGCATGATTCTCAATACAGATGGTACTGAAGAGTAAAACTGCCAGGGAGTTTCTGATGGCCGGATATTCGAAACATAGTATTATTATTTCCTCTACTATCTGTTCAGATCCTGTTACGGAACTTTCTACGTAGAATTATTATATCTTCTTCTATCCATTCGGATCCTTCCACGGAGCTATCGTTTACTATCCATTCAGATACGTTTAGGGATCTTCCAAAGTGGCAAGATTCTCAATACAGATTTAACTGAAAAAGTTGCACTGCCAATGCCTCTGATATTTGGAATCGAGTATTAAAATACCCTTAACTATCTATTCAGATCCTCTTAAGGTTCTCTTAACGTGGCATGATTCTCAATACAGATAGTACTGAAGAGTTAAACTGCCAGGGAGTTTCTGATGGCCGGATATTCGAAACATAGTATTATTATATCTTCTACTATCCATTCAGATCCTTTTACTGATCTTTTAACGTAGTGTGATTCTCAATAAAGATATTACTGAGAAAGTTCAACTGCTCACACGTTTCTGCTGACTGGATGTTTGAAACCGATTATTATTATATCGTTTGCTATCCATTCAGATACTTTTAGGGTTCTTTCAACGTGGCATGATTCACAATACAGATATAACTGAAGAAGATTCACTGCCGAAGCGCCTCTGATGGCCCGATATTTGAAATCGAGTATTATAAAACCTATTACTATATATTCAGAACCTCTTAAGGTTCTCTTAACGTGGCATGATTCTCAATACAGATAGTACAGAATATTTAAACTGCCAGGACGTTTTTGATGGCCGGATATTCGAAACATAGTATTATTATGTCTTCTACTATCCATTCAGATCTTGTTACGGAACTTTCAACGTAGTACTATTATATATACTACTATCCAGTCACATCCTTTTTACGGAGCTATCGTTTACTATCCAGGCAGATACTTTTAGGGATCTTTCAACGTGGCAAGATTCTCAATACAAATATTACTGAAAAAGTTCTACTGCCAATGCATCCCTGAAGGCTTGATCTTTGAAACCGACTCTTATTATATCGTTTACTATCCATTCAGATACTTTTAGAGATCTTCCAACGTGGCATTATTCTGAAAAAGATATTACTGAAAAAGTCCCACTGTAAAGTGCCTCTGATGGCCCGATATTTGAAATCGAGTATTATAAGACCTTTTACTATCTATTCAGATCCTCTTAAGGTTCCCTTAACCTAGCATGATTCTCAATACAGATGGTACTCAAGAGTAAAACTGCCAGGGCGTTTCTGTAGGCCGGAAACTCGAAACATAGTATTATTATATCTTCTACTATCCATTCAGATCCCTTTGCGGATCTTTCTATCAACGTAGGTTTATACGCAATAAAGATATAACAGAGAAAGTTCCACTATTCACGCTTTTCTGCTGACTGGATGTTTGAAATCGAGCATTATTATATCGTTTACTATCCTCTCAGATACTTTGAGGGATCTTTCAACGTGGCACGATTTTCAATACAGATATTACTGAAAAAGTTCTCCACTGCCAAAGCGTCTCTTATGGCCCGATATTTGAAACCCAGTATTATAATATCTTTCACTTTCTATTCTGATCCTTTTGCGGATCTTTCAACGTGTTGTAATTCTCAATGAAGTTGTTTCTTAAAAACCTCCACTGCCAATGCGTCCCATAGTGCCTTATCTTAGAAACCGAGTTTTATTATAGCGTTTACTATCCATTTAGATACTTTCATGGTTACGGAACTTTCAACGTAGTGTAATTCTCAATAAAGATATTACTGAGATAGTTCTACTATGAATGCGTTCCTGATGGCCTGATCTTAAAAACCGAGTGTTATTATATTGTTTACTATCCATTCAGATACTTTTAGGGATATTTCAACGAGGTGTAATTCTCAATAAAGATATTACTGAGAAAGTACCACTGCTCACGCGTTTCTGCTGACTGGATGTTTGAAACCGAGTATTATTATATCGTTTACTTTCCTCTCAGATACTTTTGGGAATCTTCCAACGTGGCATGATTCTCAATATAGATCAGTTATATCTGTATTGAGAATTGAGAAGAAGTTCCACTACCGAAGCGCCTCTGATGGCCCGATATTAGAAATCGTGTATTATATTACCTTTTACTATAAATTCAGATCCTTTTAAGGTTAAGTAATCATTAAAGGATACTGTGGGAGGTATACTCATTATTGAAAGGTTTTTTTCTGGGTTTTCTCTCCCAAACTCTGAAAAATATCTATAAAATAAAATTTGATCATTTTGTGATTTGCTTCTACGTAAGAAACACACGATATTTGTCAGAAGCAATCAATTGAACAATGTTGCCTAACAAACAACAACGAATCAACATCAACGGAGAAACAACTATATCGTAACGTTTCGGAGTCTATATCAGACACCTTCGTCAGACGCCCGATGTAAATCGTTAGAACTATTTTGTTGAAAGTTATTTTTTGAAATTAAGGTTCTAAGAGAACCTCGTTAAGAACGAGGCATGATTCTCAATACATGCCAGGGTATATAGATCAGTTATATCTGTATTGAGAATTGAGAAGAAGTTCCACTGCCGAAGCTCCTCTGCTGGCCCGATATTTGATACCGAGTATTAAAATACCTTTTCCTATCTATTCATATTCTCTTAAGGTTGTCTTAACGTGGCATGATTCTCAATACAGATAGTACTGAAGAGTTAAACTGCCAGGGCGTTTCTGCTGGCCGGATATTCGAAACATAGTATTATTAAATCTTCTTTTATCCATTCCGATCCTTTTACGGATCCTTCAAGGTGGTGTGATACTCAATAAACATATTACTGAGAAAGTTTCACTGCTCACGCGTCCTTGCTGACTTGATGTTCGAAACCGAATTTGATTATATCTTTTACTAACAATTCATATACTTTTAGGGATCTCACATCGTGGAATGATACTCAATACAGATATTACTGAAAAAGTTCCACAGCCAAAGCGCCTCTGATGGCCCGAGTATTTTAATACCTTTTACTATCTATTCAGATCCTCTTAAGGTTCTCTTAACGTGGCATGATTCTCAATACAGATAGTACTGAAGAGTTAAACTGCCAGGGCCTTTCTGATGGCCGGATTTTCTTGACTTGACTTTGACTTGACTTTACTCTGGTTTTCGCGGGTCGAAGTTCGCTTCATATTCCGCCATCTTGTAATTTCTTTCGTTGGTTATTTCAGAGTTCTTCGTATGCGCTAGGCATGGTAACTTGGTTGTTTCAGGTTCTTTGCTTGCTTCTGTTTCGTTGTTTTCTTCTTGTTCAACATTTTCGTCGGCACCGCTCTCCATCTTGATCAGTCCTTTTCAGGACCTTTTCTTTGCTTTCTTCTTTAGGAATGCTATTTTTCCCCTGCCTTTGTTCTGTGGGATAGTTCTGCACCCGTCTTTGTGTTTGTGTTTTCTGGGTCCTTTGGTTGCTTCTAGGTTACAGGACCACAACCTCCGGTACCAAGTTCGTGACCCTCTTTGGCCTCGGTCGCGTCTTCCCTCATTTCGTAAAAGTTCCGCTTCCGAGGGGATTCCGGCCGGTCGTTGACTTCCGCTGCGTCGCATTTCGCCCATGCCGTTGAAGAATTCTGGCCCTCCCAAGGTTTCTCTGCAGCTCCTACGCCTTTTGTAGAAGTTACTGCTACTGAACTCTCCCGTGCCATTCAGATCCTCTTACGAATCTTTCAACGTAGTGTGATTCGCTGACTCTATGTTTGAAACCGAGTATTGTTTTATCGTTTACTATCCATTCAGATACTTTTGGAGATTTTCAAAAGTGGCATTATTCTCAATACAGATATTACTGAAAAAGTTCCACTGCCAATGCGCCTCAGATGGCCCTATATTTGAAATCGAGTATTATAATACCTTTTACTATCTCTTCAGATCCTCCTAAGTTTCTTTCAGAGTGGCATGATACATGTCATATATACATATCAATACAGATAGTACTGAAGAAGTAAAACTGCCAGGGCATTTCTGATGGCCGAGTAATCGGAGCCGAAATTTGTTATTTCTTCAACTATCCATTCTGATCCTGTTACGGATCTTCAACGTGGTGTGATTCTCAATAAAGATATTACTGAGAAAGTTTCAACGGTAAACGCGTCCATGCTGACAGTATGTTTGACATCGAGTTGTATTATAGCATTTACTATCCATTCATATACTTCTGGGGATCTTCCAACGTGGCATGATTCTCAATACAGATAATACTGAAATTAGTTCCACTGCCAATAATGCGTTTGTGATTGCCCGATCTTTGGAACGGAGTATAATTATATCTTTTACTATCTATTCAGATGCTTTTGAGGTCTTATTAACGTGGAATGATTCTCAATAAAGATAGTACTGAAGAAGTTAAACTGACAGAGTGTTACTGATGGATTGATATTCGAAACCGACTATTATTATATCTTTTACTTTTTTTACAATAAAGATATTACTAAGAAAGATCCAGTGCTCACGCGTACCTGCAAGCCGGAAGTTTGAAATCGAGTATTATTATATCTTTTTATATCCATATAGATACTTTCCGGGTACTTCGAACATGGCATGACTTTCATTACAGTTCTTACTGAAAAAGGCCCTCTGCCAATGCAAGATTGAGTTGGAGTTTGAGTTGAAGTTGGAGTTGGAGTTGGAGTTGGAGTTGGAGTTGGAGTTGGAGTTGGAGTTGGAGTTGGAGTTGGAGTTGGAGTTGGAGTTGGAGTTGGAGTTGAAGTTGAAGTTGAAGTTGAAGTTGAAGTTGAAGTTGGAGATGGAGGTGGAGTTGGAGTTGGAGATGGAGTTGGAGTTGGAGTTGGAGTTGGAGTTGGAGTTGGAGTTGGAGTTGGAGTTGGAGTTGGAGTTGGAGTTGGAGTTGGAGTTGGAGTTGGAGTTGGAGTTGGAGTTGGAGTTGGAGTTGGAGTTGGAGTTGGAGTTGGAGTTGGAGTTGGAGTTGGAGTTGGAGTTGGAGTTGGAGTTGGAGTTGGAGTTGGAGTTGGAGTTGGAGTTGGAGTTGGAGTTGGAGTTGGAGTTGGAGTTGGAGTTGGAGTTGGAGTTGGAGTTGGAGTTGGAGTTGGAGTTGGAGTTGGAGTTGGAGTTGGAGTTGGAGTTGGAGTTGGAGTTGGAGTTGGAGTTGGAGTTGGAGTTGGAGTTGGAGTTGGAGTTGGAGTTGGAGTTGGAGTTGGAGTTGGAGTTGGAGTTGGAGTTGGAGTTGGAGTTGGAGTTGGAGTTGGAGTTGGAGTTGGAGTTGGAGTTGGAGTTGGAGTTGGAGTTGGAGTTGGAGTTGGAGTTGGAGTTGGAGTTGGAGTTGGAGTTGGAGTTGGAGTTGGAGTTGGAGTTGGAGTTGGAGTTGGAGTTGGAGTTGGAGTTGGAGTTGGAGTTGGAGTTGGAGTTGGAGTTGGAGTTGGAGTTGGAGTTGGAGTTGGAGTTGGAGTTGGAGTTGGAGTTGGATTTGGAGTTGGAGTTGGAGTTGGAGTTGGAGTTGGAGTTGGAGTTGGAGTTGGATTTGTTGTTGGAGTTGGAGTTGGAGTTGGAGTTGGAGTTGGAGTTGGTGTTGGAGTTGGAGTTGGAGTTGGAGTTGGAGTTGGAGTTGGAGTTGGAGTTGGAGTTGGAGTTGGAGTTGGAGTTGGAGTTGGAGTTGGAGTTGGAGTTGGAGTTGGAGTTGGAGTTGGAGTTGGAGTTGGAGTTGGAGTTGGAGTTGGAGTTGGAGTTGGAGTTGGAGTTGGAGTTGGAGTTGGAGTTGGAGTTGGAGTTGGAGTTGGAGTTGGAGTTGGAGTTGGAGTTGGAGTTGGAGTTGGAGTTGGAGTTGGAGTTGGAGTTGGAGTTGGAGTTGGAGTTGGAGTTGGAGTTGGAGTTGGAGTTGGAGTTGGAGTTGGAGATGGATCCTTTCACGGAACTTTCAACGTTTCGTGATTCTCAATGAAGATATTACTGAAAAAGTTTTACTGCCAATGCTTTCCTGATGGCCTGATCTTTGGAACGGATTGTTATTATATCATTTACTATCCACTCAGATACTTTTAGGAATCTTTCAACGTGGCATGATTCTCAATACAGATATTACTGAAAAAGTTGCACTGCCAATGCGCCACTGATGGCCCGTTGTTCGAAATCGAGTATTATGATACCTTCTTCTATCTATTCAGATCCTCTTAAGGTTCTCTTAACGTGGCATGATTCTCAATACTGATAGTACAGAAGAGTTAAACTGCCAGGGCGTTTCTGATGGCTGGGTATTCGAAACATAGTATTATTATATCTTCTACTTTCTATTCAGATACTTTGACGGATCTTTCAACGTAGTCTGATTCTCAATAAAGATATTACTGAGAAAGATCCGCTGCTCTATCATTTCTGATGACTGAATGTTTGAAACCGAGTATTAGTATATCGTCTACTATCCACTCAGATACTTTTAGGGGTCTTTCATCGTGGCATTATTCTCAATAAAGATATTACTGAAAAAGTTGCACTGCCAAAGCGCCTCTGATGGTCCGATATTTGAAGCCAGTATTATAATATCTTTTACTATCTATTCAGATACTTTTGCGGATCTTTCAACATGGTGTGATTCTCAATGAAGATATTACTGAAAAACTTCCACTGCCAATGCGTCCCGTATGGCCTGATCTTTGAAACCGAATATATATATATATATATATATATATATATATATATATATTCCTTTTGCGGAATTACCCGTTATACTTTTCCATTTTAATAAACTTATCCGCGTTATCCTATTTTCTTATTACATATCCTCGGGTTTGGGTCGCATCGCACAGGTGGCTCATGCTTCCTTCTTGCCGATGCCATAGTTTACCTCCGAATTGGAGGTCCTAGAGCTGAAGGCACAAATTGGTTGCTCGCTCCTGTTGTGGTGTCGCCTGTTTTTCAGTTATCTTTCCACCTTTCCTTGGTTTCTTGGTTGCCCTGTCCTGAAGAAGCCAACTAGCAGAAACACGTGTCGGCAGGTACCAGCAGAATGTTTATCTCTGCTCCTTTTGCGGAATTACCCGTTATACTTTTCCATTTTAATAAATTTATCCGCGTTATCCTATTTACTTATTACATATCCTCGGGTTTGGGTCGCATCGCACAGGTGGCTTATGCTTCCTTCGTGCCGATGCCATAGTTTACCTCCGAATTGGAGGTCCTAGAGCTGAAGGCACAAATTGGTTGCTCGCTCCTGTTGTGGTGTCGCCTGTTTTTCAGTTATCTTTCCACCTTTTCTTGGTTTCTTGGTTGCCCTGTCCTGAAGAAGCCAACTAGCAGAAACACCCCAGACGGCACAAACATATTGCATGAATATGCCATGCATATCCCACCGGCATATTGGCATATGCCAGGGATATTCCATATCCTCCAAAGCATATGCTACGCATATTCCATGGATATCCAAGGTCACCATGAATCATGTTCCATGAATATGCCATGCATATGCCACTGGCATATTGGCATATGCCAACATGCAATTCAATATCCGCCAAAGCATATGATACGCATATTCTATGGATATCCAAGGAATATGTTTTAATCTACTAAAAGATATTCGTTTTATTCAGAAAAAGAATGTCAAAGCTATACAAAATAAAAACTGATTTTTTTTCGAAATTTCAAGAGCCTGTACCTTTTTACCTTAGCCGAATTGGGAAAAATGGTAAATGAAAGTAGTGTTTCATTTGATGATAAGAATGTATGGTTAACATTAATGTACAACTTTAAGACTCACCCTGTATAAATTTTTTTTCTACTTCCACTATATGGTCAAATGTAGGTTAGTTATTTCGAGAAATACAAAACTAAATCAGAAAATATTTATTACAAAAAACAAAAATATTTTTTTGCAGAAAATACAAAAAAATATTATATGTAAAATATGTATATATTGCGGTAAACCCGCAAATTTTTTAGTCGCTTAGATATTATTATTTTTTTAAGTTATGAATATTGAATATTATTGAAAAAAACCACGTTTATATCTTACAAACTAACAGAGACCGCAGAGTTTTCACTTGAGATTTGCATTCTGGAGATGTCATTAAATACATTGAAGTAAATATATCTAATTAATATTAGAGAAATTAAACAAATAATAAATTAAAACAACTTCTTATTAATATTACTATGTATTTATAGCACCAATTCTTCTTCCGGGTGATTTTGTTTCTATTCCTTATTCCTAAAACCAACAAATATAAGAAAAAACAGTTCGTCATAGAATAATTTACTCACAGTTTCAGTTGCATTTAGTCAGGAAAATAGCCATCATTTCTTCTACTTCCTTTTCAGTGCATTGCTTCGTAAGTGGATTTTTCCCGCATATCACTGAAAAAATTATTAATATATTATGTCGATGTCAATGATATTTCCTCTGCTAATTATGCATATTGATTCATTTGGTGAATAGAAATTGTATTTTGCGAAGTGAAGATGGTATTGACATTCAGTTGAAAAAAACCCTATAGCAAAGTTGTTCTAAATACAGATTATGGAAATACCGAAACACAAATAATATATTCAAGAACAGTTGGACAACACAGGGAATATGTTTCTCAAATAGGTCAAAAACCCAATATAAAATTAGTAAAGAGAAAATGGAATTCACATAGACTACTGGATTATATTTTTTCCTTTGATTAAAGTAGCCATGTGAAGAACAGAAAACTTCTTGCCCTCCTACCCAGCTTAACGGCTTCGAAAAACATCATCGACCAACTGAGGCATGCGTCTTCTGACAACATCTTTGTGTTAGTGCCTCCAACATGGACAAGCTTAGTCAACTATGTATAATGATTTGTTTTCTATTTATACTCTGGTATATTGATATCTACTATTGGTTTTGGCATATTGACATCTTGGGCAGTATTTTCACTCCTTGAATTCAGCATTGCCGTTATCAATTCCGTATTTTGCTCGACCCTTCCATTAAATTTATGTAGCATTCTTATAATTTCAGCAGAGTCTATAAAAAACAAAATAAGGTTCAAAGTCACAAATGCATAAATATATAAGAGATGTACTAACCTTTACTGGATAAACATTTCTGTTTTGCTGCAGTGGAAGTTGAAGTTCTGGAGGTAGACGCATCCGAGTTGGAATCCGGTTTTGGAATATTGTATTGCTGTATCACTTCCTTTTCTAAATTCAAGTTTCATTGCACCATTTCTAATGCTGCTTCAGACTGTGATGAGCAGGGTTGTTGTGACTGATAAGCTGGAAAAATATCTAATGTTGCTATTTGATGATATAAAATTCATTAGAAATAGAGAATTAGAGATTTTATACCAGTGGGGAACATCAATATATAGGTAAAGCCCACAATTTAATATCTCAGGTGGTTACTTTGGCTAGGTCCTGAGAGACAAGTATTTCCAACTACATTACTCGGTAACTGAAGATCGTGACTGAATCCAGTAACAATTCTTCGGTTTTCTGGTAGAGTCAAGGCTGGAATAGTTTAAGTAGAACAACTATCTACTGTATCAGGTATCTTCAGTACTCTGGTCATATTCTTGCGAATCATCAGTAATATTGTGCTCTTCAGTAAACGACAATGTTTGGCCGGACAATCTTTTCACTTTGCTCAAAAAAGATTTCTTCATTATGTAGGAAAACAAAACACGGACTGCAAGTAAATAGGTACTCTGTAAAACCCTTGATACCTTTTCACCTAGCCAAAGGTTGATATATCAGATAAATGGTATTCACCAAAAATTATATATAAATATAATACTCCTCTAAAAGCACTACTTACTTGTTAAATAACAACACAATTCCTTAATTTCACCAATTCACTGTTTGTCCATATCAAATAAAGACCAGCCAACTACAAAACAGATTTCAAACTTGATATTCTTTTGTTTTGACAATGGAAACAAAGAAAACCGATTTATTTGTCAGATGACCAATTGACCACAGAACACTGTATAGGATAAAGCTTCTATAGACAAGATATAGTCTTTATATGGTCTCAGTATAAAAATAATGAAAATTAAAATATCGGTCGGTAGGTCGCGGCGATGGAACGACTACGCCCGTCGGTCATCCTCGTCCATAGCTCACAAAACATCTGTCGGCGGATAAAATTTAAATTTTATCTTCGTTCTAGCTGGGATACCGGAGGTCCTGGGCAGAGACAACAAAGTTGTCTCTGTCCTGGGTTCGTATCCCGCTCAAGAAATCGATTCACACAACCCAACACGGGTTGTGTGAATGTACAAAAAAGATTTGAAAGAGTATTTTGAAATAAGGTAGATCTGTGTAGATATAGCCGCAGTTCCATACATATAGCGTATAAACAAATAATTTAACCTACATAAAGGCGCATTTTGTAGTTATACATTGTCATAATTAAAAGACTAACGTTACTAAACGTTCCATTTTTGGCTGCGAAGCTTCGACTAAGAATTTTCCCAGCTGGTTTTCTAACGAAATGTTTCAAATTGATAGTACAAAAATTATTACGTATCTATAAAGAAATGTGCAATGAAAATGCTTTTTGAATATTCATAGGATATTCGAATGCTCAAATTTCAGTTTGATATGCCGTTTGAATATGCCAGTCATATTCAAGGAGAATATCTGTGGAATATTCGTGGGAGTATATTCCAGGAATATGCCTTATGGATATAAGATAATGGCATATTCATGGAATATTCCAGGGATATTGCAATATCTATTGGAAAATAGGATATTGTAGGCATATTCCAGGAATATTGGGTGCCGTCTGGGACGTGTCGGCAGGTACTAGCAGAATGTTTATCTCTGCTCCTTTTGCGGAATTACCCGTTATATCGCTTACTAACCATTTAGATACTTTTAGGGTTCCCTCAGCGTTGCATGATTCTCAATTCCGATATCGCTGAAACAGTTCCACTGATGGCCCGAAATTTGAAGCCGAGAATTTTAATACCTCTCAATATCTATCAGATCCTCTTAAGTTTCACTAAACTTGAAATGATAATCAATACAGTTAGTACTGAAGAAGTTATACTGTCAGGGCTTTTCTGATGGTCGGGTATTCGAAACATAGTATTATTATAACTTCTACTATTCATTCAGATTCTTTTACGGATCTTTCAACATAGTGTGATTCTCAATAAAGATATTACCGAGAAAAGTTCACTGCTCACGCGTTTCTGCTGACTGGATGTTTGAACCGAGTATTAGTATATCGTCTACTATCCACTCAGATACTTTTAGGGATCTTTCAACGTGGTCTGATTCTCAATACAGATTATACTGAAAAAGTTCCATTGCAAAAGCGCTTCTGATGGTCAGATATTTGAAACCCAGTATATATCTTTTACTATCTATTCAGATTCTTATACGGATCTTTCAACGTGGTGTGATTCTCAATGAAGATATCACTGAAAAAGTTCTACTGCCAATGCGTCCCTTATGGCGTGATATTTGAAACCGAGTATAATAATATCTTTTACTATCTATACAGATCCTCTAAAGGTTCTTTCAAAGTGGCATGATTCTTAATACAATGCCAATTCGTACCTAATGGCCTGGTAATTGAAACCGAGTATTATAATATCTTTTACTGATGGCCGGATATTCGAAACATAGTATTATTATATCTTCTACTATCCTTTCAGAACCTTTTACGGATCCTTCAAGGTGTTGTGATAGTCAATAAAGATATTACTGAGTAAGTTTCACTGCACACGCGTCACTGCTGACTGGAGTTCTATTGCCAATGCGTCTCTGATGGCCTAATCTTTGAAACCGAGTTTCATTATATCTTGTACTATCCATTCAGATACAATGCGCCGCTGATGGCCCTATTCTGATTCTCTTAAGGTTCTCTTAACGTGTCATGATTCCCAATACAGAAATTACTGAAGAGTTAAACTGCCAAGGCGTTTCTGATGGCCGAATATTCGAAACATAGTGTTATTATATCTTCTACTATCCATTCAGATCCTGTTACGTAACTTTCAAAGTAGTGTCATTCTCAATATAGATATTACTGAGAAAGTTCTACTGCGAATGCCTTCCAGATGGCCTGATCTTTGAAACCGAGTTTTTTTATATTGTTTACTATCCATTCAGATACTTTTAGGGATATTTCAACGTGGTGTAATTCTCAATAATGATATTACTGAGAAAGTACCACTGCTCACGCGTTTCTGCTGAATGGATGTTTGAATCCGAGTATTATAATATCGTTTACTATCCACTCAGATCTTTTTAAGAATCTTTCAATGTGGCATGATTCTCAATATAGATCAGTTATATCTGTATTGAGAATTGAGAAGAAGTTCCACTGCCGAAGCGTCTCTGATGGCCCGATATCAGAAATCGAGTATTATAATACCTTTTACTATATATTCAGATCCTCTTAAGGTTCTCTTATCGAGGTTTGATGTACCCTGCTGGGGTATGGTTTGGTATGTCGCGTATACAGTCTCAAAGGGTTGCAGATTAACACACATGAGTCACGGGCAAGGATTTAATAAGATATATCAAGATCGGCTACATAATACAGTAGTTCAGAGAGAGACTTCTCGCCTGAAGCTACATGGGAATTGACTACAATAATAGTCAACAATTGAACGTCATGATCGGCGTTGATACTACCTTGTTGTTCCTTCCGAACGGAGTTTATATAATAATTAATTAAATAACAAACAGACTTGTTTTAATAACAAGTCGCGATTATTCGGATATGGAATAATCACGTATTGCAAGACGTAAGGTCCCATGGACCTTCTAATCTCACGTATGCTGTGTCTACTACACCTTCCCCCTTTGAGAGAAAAAAAAAATTTTCTTTTTGTTTACAAATATAAAAACATTTTTTTTTTGACTTATCTAAAGTACTATTTACATTACAATACATACTATCGGTCTCATTAAATCTTAAATCTAAAAGCTTATTACGTTATTTACAAAAAATATCTTAATTCTATAACCTGTCAGTAATTTCTCCTATTGTGAGAAATACTGTTTGACCCGGTTCTTGTGAACCTCTTTTAGTTTGTTTTTGTCCGTTTTCACTACAATGTTCGGGTTTCTCACTTCCACTATTTCATAGGGTCCTTTGAATAAGGGATCAAGTTTATTATCACTGTTCTTATTGTCCAAGAGCACTTTATCCCCTATTTTAAAATTACTCTTATTACATTTCCTATCGAAGTTCTCTTTCCTCTTCAATTTTACCTTCACCAAGTTTTCTAGCATCTTTTCATGCCGTTTGCAACCTATACTTTAATTCAATAGGATAGTTGTCAAAATTGTAGATTGGATCTACTTGGCTTTCTAAATTTTGTGGAAATCTTCTAGGTTTTCCGACAACTAATTCGTACGGAGTATAGCGAGTTGAAGAGTTTACGGTATTGTTGTATGAAAAGCACCAATACGGAACCCAATTACTCCAGTTGTTACTTTCCTTAGCTGAGCGCATAGGAAGGAATGCTCCTAAATGCTTATGCGAATTTTCAAGTGCACCTAGTGTTTCGTGGTGGTAGCGGTTGAATTGAGCTGCTTAATTTCAAGCAATTCACACGATTCACTAAATATTCTTGATAAGAATTCTGTGCCTTGGTCTGTAACAACTTCCGAAAGTATACCATACCTTAAAACAAAGTTTTGAATGAAAGATTTTGCAACTGTTTCTGCTTCTTTGTTTGGCAGTGCATAACATTCTACGAATTTGGTTAAGTCACATTGAATTGTGAGGATATATTTATTATCTGCAATATCGGTAGGAAGTGGACCTACGAAATCTAAAAAAATTCTTTGAAAAGCTGATGTAGCTGTGGTTGTGATTGTCATAGGTTCTCTCCTAGGTAAAGAATGTTTATGTCGTTGACAATCATCACACTTCTTAACAAATTTCTCAATATCCGACTTTGATCCGCTCCAAAAATATTCCCTTTTCAGGTTATTGAACATTCTTTCTATCCCAGCATGCCCTCCTGTTGGAAGCATATGAAAATCATTTAGAATTATTTGCCTTAGTTCCTTATCTTCAATTCGCGTTACATCTCTTATTATATTTATTTTTAAGGATGTTCCTAGAATTTCATTCTTATAATTTGACAACATTTTCAAAAATTCTTTGTTACTAGCTAGCTTTACGAGGTACAATTCTAATATATTATTTTCTGCGCATAAATTTTCCAGTTTCCTCAACAATGTACCTAAGTCGTACGCTGATCGGATTTCCTGGTTAATGAAAATAATTTGTGAATTCACATTGTATATCAAATTCTCATTGTTATCCTCTGAATGTTGATTTTTCAAATTAAGAAATTCTTTTTCTGGAAGTGGTCTCAATTCAACACTTTTTGCTGGACGTTTTAAAACTTCGACAACAACAGGGTGATCAATCCTCTTGCCCTCGGAGACATTCGTCTCATGTTGTTTGGAACCTACTTCTTTAGCTCGAGATCTCGTCATGACGCTAACGTGTTCGACTACACCATTCGTCATTTCTTTGAGATCTTCCGAATCGATTTTTATACGCGATAAGGCATCTGCTGTTACATTTTCTGAACCTTTCACATAATGTACCGTGAAATCATATTCCTCTAAAATCAAACGGAATTTAGTTAACCTACTAGACGGATTAGTCATATTGAACAAATAAATCAGTGATCGGTGATCTGTTAAGATTTTAAATTTCCTTCCATATAAATAAGGTCTGAAGTGTTTAACTGACCAAACTATTGCTAAGAGTTCTTTCTCAATTGTACAATAGTTCCTCTCTGCTGGATTCAAGCTTCGCGAGGCAAAGGCTATTGGATGGTCATTTGAATTTGATAAAACTGAACCCAACGCAAATCCACTGGCATCCGTTCTAAGAATAAATTCATTATTCTCAGAGAAATCTGGATATTGCAAAATTGGTGCTGTCAGAAGGACTTGCCTCAGGTTTTGAAATGAATTTTCGCAATCTTCCGTCCATTGAAAAACTTTTCCTTCACGTGACAGTTTGTTCAAGGGTTGAGCGATGGATGCAAAATTTTTTATAAATTTCCTATAATAATTAGCCAATGCAACAAAACGTTTTACTTCCTCGGAATTTATAGGTACAGGATATCGTGAAATAGCATCAATTTTCTCTGGATCTGGCGAAATGCCTTTATCCGAAATGATATGACCTAGATACAACATTTCCTTCTTCAAGAATTCACATTTACTAGGGTTTAATTTCAAATTAACTTCTCTGAGGCGTTGTAATACTTTAACTAAATTTTGATTATGATTTTGCAAAGAATGTCCAAAGACTATTAAATCATCCAAATAAATATAACATGAATTATAATTTAAACCTGACATAGCTATTGTCATTAGCCTTGAGAATGAGCTGGTGCTCGTTTTTAATCCCATTCCTAGTCTTTTCATTTGATATTGACCTCTTTCAGTTGTAAATGCTGTATATGGTCTGCTATCGGGATGTAATTCTAATTGGTAGTACCCTTGCGCTAAATCTAGATGAGAAAAGTAAACTGCTCCTGACAGGGAATCCAATATTTCGGTATTGTTTGGTAATGGAAATTTATCACCTTTAATTTGTTTGTTCAGTAATCGGTAATCTAAAACTACTCGAAATTTCCTAACTCCGTTTTGATCCGGTTTCTTAGGTACAATTAATAATGGTGAGGACCATTCAGATTTGGCTTCCTCTATAATTCCATCTTTGAGCATTTTATCAACTTGCTTATGAATTTCATTTTTCTGAGAATGCGGCAATCGATACGGTTGCGCTTCTAGTTTGAGCAAAATTTTCTGTCGGTATAAATTAGTAACTGTTGAAGGATCACCGTCTATGAGAAATATATCTGCATATTTAGCACAAATTTTTTGCACGGAAGTAATTTCTTCCTTATTTAATGTTTTCTTATTAATTGAATCTAATATTTCATCTACTCTTTGTACGGATATTTCTTTCCTACCATAATTGATAACTTCAAATTTTGAGAGATTCACAAGTTTTGGAAGAAAATTTTTCAACTTTATTTCTCTATCGTTTACATTCAATAGTCTAATTGGAATTCTATTCCCTTCAGGTTTTGCGATCATTCCTGAGACGATAACGCCTTCGCATATTTGCTCGTTTTGAATTACGCATTCTTCGGTTTCCTCAGTATGACAATAATGAATTATTTGACATCTAGGTGGTATAATAGTATAATGTTCGACTTTTGACTTTAATAGTACACAAATTTCTGTATTATTACTCTTTAGTTTTAAAATGAAATTTTCATAATCAATTACTGCTCTGTATTTTTGGAAAAAATCTGAACCTAGTACACCATGTATACTTGAGTCAAAGGATTTAATTACTGAAAAACTATGAGCGAATCTTGTATTTTCTACAACAAGTGAAATGTTTGCGGAGCCCATGGAAGATGTGGATCCGGCTATACCATTAATTTCAATTCTTTTTCTTGTATCTAAATATTCTCTTTCAGCTAGTAAGTCTCTTATTTTATGTTTCCATATAGGCCAATCAGTTTCCCCATTCAAATGTTTGTTATGGCGAATAATATCCATTTCTTATACTTTTAATTCACTCACCATCTACAGAACACACTCCAGAAAGCGTTCTGGGCCCATAACCTATTAAAGACAATGTTATTCTGTAGGATTTATTGAATTAATAAATACCTTGGATCTGACAGAACAAAATCTTACAACAGTTATTCTTAATCTATTTTTGTTTCAAAGATTGCTATATGTGATAAACTATATATCTAACACTTGAGAACATTTTCAACATATTAAAAGATATAATAAAGCACGGCTTCAAAGATCAGGCCATCAGGGACGCATTCGCAGTAGAACTTTCTCAGTAATATCTTTATTGGGAATCACACTACACACTACGTTTAAAGTTCCGAAACAGGATCTGAATGGATAGTAGAATATATAATAACACTATGTTTCGATTATCCGGCCATCAGAAACGCCCTGGCAGTTTGACTCTTCAGTACTATCTGTTTTGAGAATTATGCCAAGTTAAGTGAACCTTAAGACAATCTGAATAGATAGGAAAAGGTACTATAATACTCGGTATCAAATATCATATCGGGCCATCAGAGGTGCTTTGGCATGGGAACTTTTTCAGTAATATCCATAGACATAAAATAACATGGACTGGTTGTGAGAAAGAGACCATTGAAATCAGCATTGAAAAAAGACAGAATAGTTAAAGCCAAACCACGGTATATGAATATTTTCATTTAATTTGACGTTTGGCAAAACCACAGAATACAAAACATTGGTTTCCTTTATCCTCTGACCTTTCTTGAATAATTTATCATTTGGTTTCATGTATTGTGTATGTGTTTTGGTGATTTGTAGACAGAATAGTTAAAGGCAAAACATTTACATCTATATCCGAGACTCGTTTCAGAATATTCTGATACTTATAACACAATTTACTGTGCATCATTATTTTTATACCATTATTTGCCTTTAATTATTCTATACTTCATAACATCTCTCTCTCCAATGTATTCCGCAGCGAACTGTGTGATAAAATTACGCGATGGCCAGTCCATGTTATTCTATGTCTATGGTAATATCTGTATTGAGAATCATTCCACGATGAAAGATCCGTAAAAGTATATGAGTGGATAGTAAATCTTTATTGAGTATCACACCAACTTGAAGGATCCGTAAATGGATTTGAATGGATAGAAGAAGATATAATAATACTATGTTTCGAATATCCAGCCATCAGAAACCCCCTGGCAATTCAACTCTTCAGTACTATATGTATTGCGAATCATGCCACAATAAGAGAACCTTAAGAGGATCTGAATAGATATTAGAAGGTATTATAATACCCGATTTCAAATATCGGGCCATCAGAGGCACATTGTCAGTGCAAATTTTTCACTAATATCTGTATTGAGAATCATGCCACGTTGAAAGATCCCTAGAAGTATATGACGTTGAAATATCCCTAAAAGTATCTGAATAGATAGTAAACGATATAGTAAAACTCGGTTTCAAAGATCATCATCAGGGACGAATTGGCTGTAGAACTTTTTCAGTAATATTTCCTTCATTCAGAATCACACCGCGTTGAATGTTCCGTAAAAAGATCTGAATGGATAGTAGAAGATATAATAATACGATGTTTCGAATATCCGGCCATCAGAAACTCCCTGGCAGATTAACTCTTCAGTACTGTCTGTATTGATCATGCCACGTTAAGAGTACCTCAAGTGGATCTGAATAGATAGTAAATGGTAATATACTACTCGATTTCAAATATCGGACCATCAGAGGCGCGTTGGCAGTGCAACTTTTTCAGCAATATCTTTATTGAGAATCATGCCACGTTGAAAGATCCCTAAAAGTATCTGAATGGATAGTTAACGATATAATAAAATTCGATTTTAAAGATTAGGCCATCAGGAAGGCTTTGGCAGTAGAACTTTCTAAGTAATATCTTCATTGAGAATCACGGCGTTCCAACTCCAACTCCAACTCCAACTCCAACTCCAACTCCAACTCCAACTCCAACTCCAACTCCAACTCCAACCCCAACTCCAACTCCAACTCCAACTCCAACTCCAACTCCAACTCCAACTCCAACTCCAACTCCAACTCCAACTCCAACTCCAACTCCAACGACAACTCAAACTCCAACTCCAACTCCAACTCCAACTCCAACTCCAACTCCAACTCCAACTCCATCTCCAACTTCAACTTCAACTTCAACTCCAACTCCAACTCCAACTCCAACTCCAACTCCAACTTCAACTCAAACTCCAACTTCATCTCGCATTGGCAGATGGACTTTTTCAGTAATAACTGTAATGAAAGTCATGCCATGTTCGAAGTACCCGGAAAGTATCTAAATGGATATAAAAAGATATAATAATACTCGATTATAAACTTCCGGCTTGCAGGTACGCGTGAGCAGTGGATCTTTCTTAGTAATATCTTTATTGTAAAAATAGTGAAAGATATAATAATAGTCGGTTTCGAATATCAATCCATCAGTAACACCCTGTCAGTATAACTTTGTTAGTACTATCTGTATTGAGAATCATTTCACGTTAATAAGACCTCAAAAGCATCTGAATAGATAGTAAAAGATATAATTATACTCCGTTCCAAAGATCGGGCCATCACAAACGCCAATAGGCCAGTAGCCAACTGCCAATAGGCAGTGGAACTAATTTCAGTATTATCTGTATTGGGAATCATGCCACGTTGGAAGATCCCCAGAAGTATAATACAACTCGGTGTCAAACATACTGTCAGCATGGACGCGTTTACCGTTGAAACTTTCTCAGTAATATCTTTATTGAGAACCACACCACGTTGAAGATCCGTAAAAGGATCAGAATGGATAGTAGAAGAAATAGTAAATATCGGCTCCGATTATCCGGCCATCAGAAATGCCCTGGCAGTTTTACTTCTTAAGTACTATCTGTATTGAGAATAGTAAAAGGTATTATAATACTCGATTCCAAATATCGGGCCATCAGAGGCGCATTGGCAGTGGAACTTTTTCAGTTATATCTGTATTGAGAATAATGCCAGTTTCGAAAATCTCCAAAAGTATCTGAATGGATAGTAAACGATAAAACAATACTCGGTTTCAAACATAGAGTCAGCGAATCACACTACGTTGAAAGATCCGTAAGAGGATCTGAATGGCACGGGAGAGTTCAGTAGCAGTAACTTCTACAAAAGGCGTAGGAGCTGCAGAGAAGACCTTGGGAGGGCCAGACTTCTTCAACGGCATGGGCGAAATGCGACGCAGCGGAGTTCAACGACCGGCCGGAATCCCCTCAGAAGCGGAACTTTTACGAAATGAGGGAAGACGCGACCGAGGCCAAAGAGGGTCACGAACTAGGTACCGGAGGTTGCGGTCCGGTAACCTAGAAGTAACCAAAGGATCTAAGTGGATAGTAGAAAATATAATAAAACTATGTTTCGAATATACGGCCTCCAGAAACGCCCTGGCAGTTTAATTTCTTCAGTTCAATCTTTATTGAGTATCACACCACTTTGAAGGATCCGTAGAAAGATCTGAATGGATAGTAGACGATATAATGATACTATGTTCCGAATATCCGGCCATCAGAAACGCCCTGGCAGTATATCTTCTTCAGTACTGTCTGTATTGAGAATCATGCCTCGTTAAGAGAACCTTAAGAGGATCTGAATAGATAGTACTGAAGAGTTAAACTGCCAGGGCGTTTCTGATGGCCGGATATTCGAAACATAGTATTATTATATCTTCTACTATCCGTTCAAATCCTTTTACGGAATTTTCAACGTATCACACCACCTTGCGGGATCCTACAAAGGATCTGAATGGATAGTAGAAAATATAATATTACTATTTTTTGAGTATCCGGCCACCAAAAACGGCAGTATAACTTCTTCAGTACTATCTGTATTGTGAATAATTCCACGGAGAACCTTAAGAGGATCTGATTGTGTGGTAATCTGTATGGTTTCACGAAAACCGGTTGCGCTTCTGATTTTAGTAGAATCTTCTGTTTATATAAGTTAGTTACAGTTAAAGGATCACCTTCGAGATGAAATACATCTGCATATTTGGCACAAATTTTCTGTACAGAATTTCTTTCCTCTTTGTTTAGTGATTCCATATTGACTGAATCTAATACATTATCTACCCTCTGAACAGATATACCATTCCTATTATAATTTATTATTTCAAATTGGGAAAGATTCTCGAGTTTTGGAAGAAAGTTTTTGAGCTTTATTTCTCTATCGTTAATGTTCAATAATCTAACTGGAATTTTATTCTCCATCGGTTTTACAATCATCCCTGCAATAATAACTCCTTCGCATATTTGTTCGTTCAAGATGATACATCCTTCTGTTTTCTCAGTATGGCAATAATGAATTATTTCGCATCTAGGCGGTATGATTGTGTTATTTTCAACTTTCAATTTCAGTGGGACACTGATCTGTTCGTTATTATTATTATGCAATATTAATTTAAAATTTTCATAATCTATAACTGCTTTATGCTTTTTGAAAAAATCCGATCCGAGTACACCATGTATGCTCGAATCGAAGGAATTAATTATAGCAAAATTATGAGAGAACTGTGTATTTGTTAAAACTAATGTAATGATTGCAGAACCCAGCGAAGATGTGGATCCGGCTATACCTTTAATTCTTATTTTTTCTTTAGTATTCACATGTTCTCTTTTTGTTAGATATTCAGGAAATATGCAACTAATACTAGCGCCTGAATCAATCAGAAAATTCAATTCATTCTTGCCATACCTCACTGAAACGTAATTTAAAGCATTTATATTGAAGTATACATGATTATTGGCCACGAAAAAATTTTTCAGGCTGGGGATTTTGTTCCTCGACCGAGTTTGAAAAATTTTCGGCGAAATAAGCTCTACGCGAGTTCGAAGAATTGTTGTTATTATTTATGGGACCTCGATTGAATGGACGAGCGCGACCTTGACCATGATTTCTTTCTGCTGAATTGAAATATTGTTTGTTATTCGGATTTCCTTTGTGGTAACGACCTCGATTTGGATAGCTGAACTTTTTCCCACGACTAAATGATTTATGATTTTGATTATTATTTTTCATGTGAAACATTTTCTGGCTAGTTGGTTGGGCTGAATTTTTCATGAGTTCCTAGAATAAAGTTTATCTTCAATTAATTTATATCTATCGAGAGGCAATTTACTAGCTTCTGCAAGTGAATTCTCTATACTTGTTTGGTGAGGACTTGATGCTTCGAGAAAATTTGGATCCGACTTGACAATTTCATTTAGCTACATTTCACACTACTCAACTCACTTAACTCTGCAATTAGTTCATCACTTTCCATGGATAATCAGACATAACACGGAAGAGGAAAAATTCTTACGGTTTCATACCAAATCCTGGTGGCTTCTCCTCTGACCTCGAGCTGCACCTTCTTTCCAATTGCTTCCTTGATTCTCCCATGAAGATATATGAAGATAGGGACCTTGCTGCAACTGATGAAGTGGCTGCACTATTCCTTGTCTGATGGGCCATGATCGCCTCTTCTTGATTGGATGGCCCCGATCCCATCTTGGTTTGGCGGTCGAACTATGAACTTCAAGTGGGATCACATAACCATATCCTGATGAATACCATCTGGACCTCTAACTGCATAGGACTGGCAGGATCGCCATGTGATGTACCCCGCTAGGGTAGGTTCGCTCAATCGTTATACAGTAGAGGGATGGCGAATAATACACAGCAGACTCATCGAAGGGTGTTTATTTATTAAACCATACTGAACGGATCACAAAAGACTCGACTACTATGATGTAAGTTTAATAATCAATGAAGTATCAATCAATACTGAATTCATCTTGCGGCAGCCAAATGTTACGTATATATTTATAATATTGTTTGCTTATTGTATTGATAAACATGAACGACAATGGTTACAAACAAACGTGTCTTCTCAATATCACTTTGATCTATCTGAGACACGTTCTTAAGATGATGTAAGGTTATACATCTTACGTATGAAAATATACAGCTTGTTCATACTGATACATACTACAAGAGTAAAAAAGAACTGACTGGATAGTAGTATATATAATAATACTACGTTGAAAAATCCGTAACAAGATCTGAATGGATAGTAGACGATATAATAATACTATGTTTCGAGTATCCGGCCATCAAAAACGCCCTGACAGTTTAAATATTCTGTACTATCTGTATTGAGAATCATGCCACGTTAAGAGATCTTTAAGAGGTTTTGAATATATTATAATAGGTTTTATAATACTCGATTTCAACTATCGGGCCATCAGAATCGCTTCGGCAGTGGAACTTCTTCAGTTATATCTGTATGGAGAATCTTGCCACTATGGAAGATCCCTAAAAGTATCTGAATGGATAGTAAACGATAACTCCGTGAAAGGATCCGAATGGATAGATGAAGATATAATAATTCTACGTTGGAAGTTCCGTAACAGGATCTGAACAGATAGTAGAAGAAATAATAATCCTATGTTTCGAATATCCGGCCATATCTGTGAATCATGCCACGTTGAAAGAACCCTAAAAGTATCTGAATGGATAGTAAACGATATAATAAAACTCGGTTCCAAACATCCAGTCAGCAGAAACGCGTGAGCAGTTGAACTTTCTCAGTAATATCTTTATTGAAAATCACACTACGTTGAAAGATCAGTAAAAGGATCTGAATGGATAGTAGAAGATATAATAATAATACGTTTCGAATATCCGGCCATCAGAAACTCCTTGGCAGTTTAACTCTTCAGTACTATCTGTATTGAGAATCATGCCACGTTGAGAGAACCTTAAGAGTATCTGAATAGATAGTTAAAGGTCTTTTAATACTTGATTCCAAATATCGGGACATCAGAGGCGCATTGGCAGTGCAACTTTTTCAGTTATATCTGTATTGAGAATCTTGCCACTTTGGAAGATCCCTGAAAGTATCTGAATGTATGATAGTAAACGATAACTCCGTGAAAGGATCCGAATGGATAGAAGAAGATATAATAATTCTACGTTGAAAGTTCCGTAACAGGATCTGAACAGACAGTAGAAGAAATAATAATAATATGTCTCAAATATCCGGCCATCAGAAACTCCCTGGCAGTTCAACTCTTCAGTACTATCTGTATTGAGAATAATGCCTCGTAAAGTAAGCCTTAAGAGGATCTGAATATATACTAAAAGGTATTATAATACTCGATTTGTAATATTGAACCATCAGAGAAGCTTCGGCATTGGAACTACTTCTCAATTCTCAATACAGATATAACTGAACTGTTTTGAGAATCATGCCACTTTGAAAGATTACTAAAAGTATCTGAGTGGATAGTAGAAGATATAATAATACTATGTTTCAAACATCCAGTCAGCAGTAACGCGTGAGCAAATGTACTTTCTCAGTAATATATTTATTGAGATTTACACCTCGTTAAAATTTCCCTAAAAGTATCTGAATTGATAGTAAACAATATAAAAAAACTCGGTTCCAAAGAACAGGCCATCAGGAACGCTTTCGCAGTAGAACTTTCTCAGTAATATCTCTATTGAGAATGACACTGACACACTGTATGGATAGTAACTTATATAATAAGAGTCGGTTTCAAAGATCAAGCCATTAGGGATGCATTGGCAGTAGAACTTTTTCAGTAATATCTGTATTGAGAATCTTGCCACGTTGAAAGATCCCTAAAATCATCTGAATGGATAGTAGAAGATATAATAATACTATGTCTCGAATATCCATCCATCAAAAACGCCCTGGCAGTTTAAATATTCTGTACTATCTGTATTGAGAATCGTGCCACGTTAAGAGAACCTTAAGAGGGCCATCAGAGGCGCTTCGACAGTAGAACTTCTTCAGTTATATCTGTATTGTGAATCATGCCACGTTGAAAGAACCCTAGAAGTATCTGAATGGATAGTAAACAATATAATAATACTCGGTTTTGAACATCCAGTCAGCAGAAACGCGTGAGCAAATGTACTTTCTCAGAAGTATCCTTATTGAGTATCACACCACGTTGAAGGATCCGTAAAAGGATCTAAATGGATAGTAGAAAATATAATAATATTATGCTTCTATAATCCGGCCATCACAAATGCCTCGGCAGTTTAACTTCTTCAGTACTATCTGTCTTGAGAATCAATCTTCGTTGAGTAAGACTCCACTTCCGACTCCGTCTACGACTCCGACACCGACTCCAACTCCAACTCCAACTCCAACTCCAACACCGACACCGACTCCGACACCGACTCCGACTCCACTCCGACTCCGACTCCGACTCCGACTCCGACTCCGACTCCGACTCCGACTCCGACTCCGACTCCGACTCCGACTCCACTCCGACTCCGACTCCGACTCCGAATCCGACTCCGACTCCGACTCCGACTCCGACTCCGACTCCGACTCCGACTCCGACTCCGACTCCGACTCTGACTCCGACTCCGATTCCGACTCCGACTCCGACTCCGACTCCGACTCCGACTCCGACTCCGACTCCGAATCCAACTCCGACTCCGACTCCGACTCCGACTCCGACTCCGACTCCGACTCCGACTCCGACTCCGACTCCGACTCCGACTCCGACTCCGACTCTGACTCCGACTCCGACTCCCACTCCAACTCCAACTCCAACTCCAACTCCAACTCCAACTCCAACTCCAACTCCAACTCCAACTCCAACTCCAACTCCAACTCCAACTCCAACTCCAACTCCAACTCCAACTCCAACTCCAACTCCAACTCCAACTCCAACTCCAACTCCAACTCCAACTCCAACTCCAACTCCAACTCCAACTCCAACTCCAACTCCAACTCCAACTCCAACTCCAACTCCAACTCCAACTCCAACTCCAACTCCAACTCCAACTCCAACTCCAACTCCAACTCCAACTCCAACTCCAACTCCAACTCCAACTCCAACTCCAACTCCAAATCCAACTCCAACTCCAACTCCAACTCCAACTCCAAGTCCAACTCCAACTCCAACTCCAACTCAAACTCCTTCTACTATCCACTCAGATACTTTTAGGAATCTTTCAACGTGGCATGATTCTCAATACAGATCAGTTATATCTGTATTGAGAATTGAGAAGAAGTTCCACTGCCGAAGCGCCTCTGATGGCCCGATATAAATCGAGTATTATAATACTTTTTACTATACATTCAGATCCTCTTAAGGTTCTCTTAACGAGGCATGATTCTCAATACAGATAGTACAGAATATTTAAACTTTCAGGTCGTTTTTGATGGCCGGATATTCGAAACAGTAAAGTGAGAAAGTTTCACTGCTCACGCGTCCCTGCTGACTGGATGTTTGAAACCGAGTTTTATTGTATCGTTTACTATCCATTCATTGACTTTTAGGGATCTTTCATCGTATAAAGATTCTCAATACAGATATTGCTGAAAAAGTTACACTGCAAAAGCGCCTCTGATGGCCCGATATTTGATACCGAGTATTATAATACCTTTTCCTATCTATTCAGATCCTCTTAAGGTTCTCTTAACGTGGCATGATTCTCAATACAAATAGTACTGAAGAGTTAAACTGCCAGGGCATCTCTGATGACCGGATATTCGAAACAGAGTGTTATTATATCTTCTCCTATCCATTCAGATCCTGTTACGAAACTTTCAACGTAGTGTCATTCTCAATACAGATATTAATGAGAAAGTTCTACTGCGAATGCGTTCCTGATTGCCTGTTCTTTGAAACCGAGTTTTTTATATTGTTTACTATCCATTCAGATAAATTTAGGGAAATTTTAACGAGGTGTAATTCTCAATTAAGATATTACTGAGAAAGTACATTTGCTCACGCGTTTCTGCTGACTGGATGTTTGAAACATAGTATTATTATATCTTCTATTATCCACTCAGATACTTTTAGGAATCTTTCAACGTGGCATGATTCTCAATACAGATCAGTTATATCTGTATTGAGAATTGAGAAGTAGTTCCAATGCCGAAGCGCCTCTGATGGCCCAATATTACAAATCGAGTATTATAATACCTTTTACTATATATTCAGATCCTCTTAAGGTTCTCTTTACGAGGCATTATTCTCAATACAGATAGTACTGAAGAGTTGAACTGCCAGGGAGTTTCTGAACGCCGGATATTCGAAACATAGTATTATTATTTCTGCTACTATCTGTTCAGATCCTGTTACGGAACTTTCAACGTAGAATTATTATATCTTCTTCTATCCATTTCACGGAGTTATCGTTTACTATCCATTCAGATATTTTTAGAGATCTTCCAACGTGGCATTATTCTGAAACAGATATTACTGAAAAAGTTCCACTGCCAAAGTGCCTCTGATGGCCCGATATTTGAAATCGAGTATTATAATACCTTTTACTATCTATTCAGATCCTCATAAGGTTCCCTTAACCTAGCATGATTCTCAATACAGATGGTACTGAAGAGTAAAACTGCTACTATGTTTCGAATATCCGCGTCCACCAAAAACGCCCTGGCAGTTTAAATATTCTGTACTATCTGTATTAGAATCATGCCACGTCAAGAGAACCTTAAGAGGTTCTGAATAGTAATAGGTATAATAATACTCGATTTCAAATATCAGGCCATCAGAGGCGCTTCGGCAGTGGAACTTCTTCAGTTATATCTGTATTGTGAATCATGCCACGTTGGAAGAACCCTAAAAGTATCTGAATGGATAGCAAATGATATAATAATACTCGGTTTCAAACATCCAGTCAGCAGAAACGCGTAAGCAGTTGAACTTTCTCAGTAATATCTTTATTGAGAATCACACTACGTTGAAAGATCAGTAAAAGGATCTGAATGGATAGTAGAAGATATAAAAATACTATGTTTCGAATATCCGGCCATCAGAAACTCCCTGGTAGTTTAAATCTTCAGTACTATCTGTATTGAGAATCATGCCACGTTAAGTGAATCTTAAGAGGATCTGAATAGATAGTTAAAGGTGTTTTAATACTCGATTCCAAATATCGAGCCATCAGAGGCGCATTGGCAGTGGAACTTTTCCAGTTATATCTGTATTGAGAATATTGCCACTTTGGAAGGATCCGAATGGATAGAAATAGATATAATAATTCCACGTTGAAAGTTCCGTAACAGTATCTGAACAGATAGTAGAGGAAATAATAATACTATGTTTCGACTATCCGGCCATCAGAAACTCCCTGGCAGTTTTACTCTTCAGTACCATCTGTATTGAGAATCATGCTAGGTTAAGGGAACCTTAAGAGGATCTGAATAGATAGTAAAAGGTATTATAATACTCAATTTCAAATATCAGGCCATCAGAGGCACTTTGGCAGTGGAACTCTTTCAGTAATATCTGTTTCAGAATAATGCCACGTTGGAAGATCTCTGAATGTAAACGATATAATAAGTGTCGGTTTCAAAGATCAAGCCATCAGGGATGCATTGACAGTAGAACTTTTTCAGTAGTATCTGTATTGAGAATCTTACCACGTTGAAAGATCCCTTAAAGTATCTGCATGGATAGTAAACGATAGCTCCGTAAAAACGATCTGACTGGATAGTAGTATATATAATAATACTACGTTGAAAAATCCGTAACAAGATCTGAATGGATAGTAGACGATATAATAATACTATGTTTCGAGTATACGGCCATCAAAAACGCCCTGGCAGTTTAAATATTCTGTACTATCTGTATTGAGAATCATGCCACGTTAAGAGATCTTTAAGAGGTTTTGAATATATTATAATAGGTTTTATAATACTCGATTTCAACTATCGGGCCATCAGAATCGCTTCGGCAGTGGAACTTCTTCAGTTATATCTGTACTTTGGAAGATCCCTAAAAGTATCTGAATGGATAGTAAACGATAACTCCGTGAAAGGATCCGAATGGATAGATGAAGATATAATAATTCTACGTTGGAAGTTCCGTAACAGGATCTGAACAGATAGTAGAAGAAATAATAATCCTATGTTTCGAATATCCGGCCATATCTGTGAATCATGCCACGTTGAAAGAACCCTAAAAGTATCTGAATGGATAGTAAACGATATAATGAAACTCGGTTCCAAACATCCAGTCAGCAGAAACGCGTGAGCAGTTGAACATTCTCAGTAATATCTTTATTGAAAATCACACTACGTTGAAAGATCAGTAAAAGAATCTGAATGGATAGTAGAAGATATAATAATAATATGTTTCGAATATCCGGCCATCAGGAACTCCTTGGCAGTTTAACTCTTCAGTACTATCTGTATTGAGAATCATGCCACATTGAGAGAACCTTAAGAGTATCTGAATAGATAGTTAATTGTATTTTAATACTTGATTCCAAATATCGGGCCATCAGAGGCGCATTGGCAGTGCAACTTTTTCAGTTATATCTGTATTGAGAATCTTGCCACTTTGGAAGATCCCTGAAAGTATCTGAATGGATAGTAAACGATAACTCCGTGAAAGGATCCGAATGGATAGAAGAAGATATAATAATTCTACGTTGAAAAATCCGTAACAGGATCTGAACAGACAATAGAAGAAATAATAATAATATGTCTCGAATATCCGGCCATCAGAAACTCCCTGGCAGTTCAACTCTTCAGTACTATCTGTATTGAGAATAATGCCTCGTAAAGTAAGCCTTAAGAGGATCTGAATATATACTAAAAGGTATTATAATACTCGATTTGTAATATTGAACCATCAGAGGCGCTTCGGCATTGGAACTACTTCTCAATTCTCAATACAGATATAACTGAACTGTATTGAGAATCATGCCACTTTGAAAGATTTCTAAAAGTATCTGAGTGGATAGTAGAAGATATAATAATACTATGTTTCAAACATCCAGTCAGCAGAAAAGCGTGAGCAAATGTACTTTCTCAGTAATATATTTATTGAGATTTACACCTCGTTAAAATTTCCCTAAAAGTATCTGAATTGATAGTAAACGATATAAAAAAACTCGGTTCCAAAGAACAGGCCATCAGGAACGCTTTCGCAGTAGAACTTTCTCAGTAATATCTCAATTGAGAATGACACTGACACACTGTATGGATAGTAAACGATATAATAAGAGTCGGTTTCAAAGATCAAGCCATCAGGGATGCATTTGCAGTAGAACTTTTTCAGTAATATCTGTATTGAGAATCTTGCCACGTTGAAAGATCCCTAAAATAATCTGAATGGATAGTAGAAGATATAATAATACTATGTCTCGAATATCCATTCATCAAAAATGCCCTGGCAGTTTAAATATTCTGTACTATCTGTATTGAGAATCGTGCCACGTTAAGAGAACCTTAAGAGGGCCATCAGAGGCGCTTCGACAGTGGAACTTCTTCAGTTATATCTGTATTGTGAATCATGCCACGTTGAAAGAACCCTTGAAGTATCTGAATGGATAGTAAACGATAATAATACTCTGTTTTAAACATCCAGTCAGCAGAAACGCGTGAGCAAATGTACTTTCTCAGAAGTATCCTTATTGAGTATCACACCACGTTGAAGGATCCGTAAAAGGATCTAAATGGATAGTAGAAGATATAATAATATTATGCTTCTATAATCCGGCCATCAGAAATGCCCCGGCAGTTTAACTTCTTCAGTACTATCTGTCTTGAGAATCAATCTTCGTTGAGTAGGACTCCACTTCCGACTCCGTCTACGACTCCGACACCGACTCCAACTCCAACTCCAACTCCAACTCCAACTCCAACTCCAACTCCAACTCCAACACCGACACCGACTCCGACACCGACTCCGACTCCGACTCCGACTCCGACTCCGACTCCGACTCCGACTCCGACTCCGACTCCGACTACGACTCCACTCCGACTCCGACTCCGACTCCGACTCCGACTCCGACTCCAACTCCGACTCCGACTCCGACTCCGACTCCGACTCCGATTCCGACTCCGACTCCGACTCCGACTCCGACTCCGACTCCGATCCCGACTCCGACTCCGACTCCGACTCCGACTCCGACTCCGACTCCGACTCCGACTCCGACTAAGACTCCGACTCCCACTCCAACTCCAACTCCAACTCCAACTCCAACTCCAACTCCAACTCCAACTCCAACTCCAACTCCAACTCCAACTCCAACTCCAACTCCAACTCCAACTCCAACTCCAACTCCAACTCCAACTCCAACTCCAACTCCAACTCCAACTCCAACTCCAACTCCAACTCCAACTCCAACTCCAACTCCAACTCCAACTCCAACTCCAACTCCAACTCCAACTCCAACTCCAACTCCAACTCCAACTCCAACTCCAACTCCAACTCCAACTCCAACTCCAACTCCAACTCCAACTCCAACTCCAACTCCAACTCCAACTCCAACTCCAACTCCAACTCCAACTCCAACTCCAACTCCAACTCCAACTCCAACTCCAACTCCAACTCCAACTCCAACTCCAACTCCAACTCCAACTCCAACTCCAACTCCAACTCCAACTCCAACTCCAACTCCAACTCCAACTCCAACTCCAACTCCAACTCCAACTCCAACTCCAACTCCAACTCCAACTCCAACTCCAACTCCAACTCCAACTCCAACTCCAACTCCAACTCCAACTCCAACTCCAACTCCAACTCCAACTCCAACTCCAACTCCAACTCCAACTCCAACTCCAACTCCAACTCCAACTCCAACTCCAACTCCAACTCCAACTCCAACTCCAACTCCAACTCCAACTCCAACTCCAACTCCAACTCCAACTCCAACTCCAACTCCAACTCCAACTCCAACTCCAACTCCAACTCCAACTCCAACTCCAACTCCAACTCCAACTCCAACTCCAACTCCAACTCCAACTCCAACTCCAACTCCAACTCCAACTCCAACTCCAACTCCAACTCCAACTCCAACTCCAACTCCAACTCCAACTCCAACTCCAACTCCAACTCCAACTCAAACTCCAACTCCAACTCCAACTCCAACTCCAAATCCAACTCCAACTCCAACTCCAACTCCAAGTCCAACTCCAACTCCAACTCCAACTCCAACTCAAACTCCTTCTACTATCCACTCAGATACTTTTAGGAATCTTTCAACGTGGCATGATTCTCAATACAGATCAGTTATATCTGTATAGAGAATTGAGAAGAAGTTCCACTGCCGAAGCACCTCTGATGGCCCGATATAAATCGAGTATTATAATACTTTTTACTATACATTCAGATCCTCTTAAGGTTCTCTTAACGAGGCATGATTCTCAATACAGATAGTACAGAATATTTAAACTTTCAGGTCGTTTTTGATGGCCGGATATTCGAAACAGTAAAGTGAGAAAGTTTCACTGCTCACGCGTCCCTGCTGACTGGATGTTTGAAACCGAGTTTTATTGTATCGTTTACTATCCATTCATAGACTTTTAGGGATCTTTCATCGTATAATAATTCTCAATACAGATATTGCTGAAAAAGTTACACTGCAAAAGCGCCTCTGATGGCCCGATATTTGATACCGAGTATTATAATACCTTTTCCTATCTATTTAGATTCTCTTAAGGTTCTCTTAACGTGGCATGATTCTCAATACAGATAGTACTGAAGAGTTAAACTGCCAGGGCATCTCTGATGACCGGATATTCGAAACAGAGTGTTATTATATCTTCTCCTATCCATTCAGATCCTGTTACGAAACTTTCAACGTAGTGTCATTCTCAATACAGATATTAATGAGAAAGTTCTACTGCGAATGCGTTCCTGATTGCCTGTTCTTTGAAACCGAGTTTTTTATATTGTTTACTATCCATTCAGATAAATTTAGGGAAATTTTAACGAGGTGTAATTCTCAATTAAGATATTACTGAGAAAGTACATTTGCTCACGCGTTTCTGCTGACTGGATGTTTGAAACATAGTATTATTATATCTTCTACTATCCACTCAGATACTTTTAGGAATCTTTCAACGTGGCATGATTCTCAATACAGATCAGTTATATCTGTATTGAGAATTGAGAAGTAGTTCCAATGCCGAAGCTCCTCTGATGGCCCAATATTACAAATCGAGTATTATAATACCTTTTACTATATATTCAGATCCTCTTAAGGTTCTCTTTACGAGGCATTATTCTCAATACAGATAGTACTGAAGAGTTGAACTGCCAGGGAGTTTCTGAACGCCGGATATTCGAAACATAGTATTATTATTTCTTCTACTATCTGTTCAGATCCTGTTACGGAACTTTCAACGTAGAATTATTATATCTTCTTCTATCCATTTGGATCCTTTCACGGAGTTATCGTTTACTATCCATTCAGATATTTTTAGAGATCTTCCAAAGTGACAAGATTCTCAATACAGATATAACTGAAAAAGTTGCACTGCCAATGCGCCTCTGATGGCCCGATATTTGGAATCGAGTATTAAAATACCTTTAACTATCTATTCAGATCCTCTAAAGGTTCTCTTAACGTGGCATGATTCTCAAAGCAGATAGTACTGAAGAGTTAAACTGCCAGGGAGTTTCTGATGGCCGGATATTCGAAACATAGTATTATTATTTCTTCTACTATCTGTTTAGATCCTGTTACGGAACTTTCAACGTAGTATTATTATATATACTACTATCCAGTCAGATCCTTTTTACGGAGCTATCGTTTACTATCCATGCAGATACTTTTAGGGATCTTTCAACATGGCAAGATTCTCAATACAGATATTACTGAAAAAGTTCTACTGCCAATGCATCCCTGATGGCTTGATCTTTGAAACCGACTCTTATAATATCGTTTACTATCCATTCAGATACTTTTAGAGATCTTCCAACGTGGCATTATTCTGAAACAGATATTACTGAAAAAGTTCCACTGCCAAAGTGCCTCTGAGGCCCGATATTTGAAATCGAGTATTATAATACCTTTTACTATCTATTCAGATCCTCTTAAGGTTCCCTTAACCTAGCATGATTCTCAATACAGATGGTACTGAAGAGTAAAACTGCCAGGGAGTTTCTGATGGCCGGATATTCGAAACATAGTATTATTATTTCCTCTACTATCTGTTCAGATCCTGTTACGGAACTTTCAACGTAGAATTATTATATCTTCTTCTATCCATTCGGATCCTTCCACGGGGCTATCGTTTACTATCCATTCAGATACTTTTAGGGATCTTCCAAAGTGGCAAGATTCTCAATACAGATTTAACTGAAAAAGTTGCACTGCCAATGCCTCTGATGGCCCGATATTTGGAATCGAGTATTAAAATACCTTTAACTATCTATTCAGATCCTCTTAAGGTTCTCTTAACGTGGCATGATTCTCAATACAGATAGTTCTGAAGAGTTAAACTGCCAGGGAGTTTCTGATGGCCGGATATTCGAAACATAGTATTATTATATCTGCTACTATCCATTCAGATCCATTTACTGATCTTTCAACGTAGTGTGGTTCTCAATAAAGATATTGCTGAGAAAGTTCAACTGCTAACTTGTTTCTGCTTACTGGATGTTTGAAACCGAGTATTATTATATCGTTTACTATCCATTCAGAAACTTTTAGGGTTCTTTCAACGTGGCATGATTCACAATACAGATGTAACTGAAGAAGTTCCACTGCCGAAGCGCCTCTGATGGCCCGATATTTGAAATCGAGTATTATAATACCTATTAATATATATTCAGAACCTCTTATGGTTCTCTTAACGTGGCATGATTCTCAATACAGATAGTACAGAATATTTAAACTGCCAGGGCGTTTTTGATGGGCCGATATTCGAAACATAGTATTATTATATCTTCTACCATCCATTCAGATCTTGTTACGGAACTTTCAACGTAGTATTATTATATATACTACTATCCAGTCAGATACTTTTTACGGAGCTATCGTTTACTATCCATGCAGATACTTTTAGGGATCTTTCAACGTGGCAAGATTCTCAATACAGATATTACTGAAAAAGTTCTACTGCAAATGCATCCCTGATGGCTTGATCTTTGAAACCGACTTTTATTATATTGTTTACTATCCATTCAGATACTTTTAGAGATCTTCCATCGTGGCATTATTCTGAAACAGATATTACTGAAAAAGTTCCACTGCCAAAGTGCCTCTGATGGCCCGATATTCGAATTCGAGTATTATAATACCTCTTACTATCTATTCAGATCCTCTAAAGGTTCCCTTAACCTAGCATGATTCTCAATACAGATGGTATTGAAGAGTTAAACTGCCAGGGCGTTTCTGAAGGCCGGATACTCGAAACATAGTATTATTATATCTTATACTATCCATTCAGATCCCTTTGCGGATCTTTCTTTCAACGTAGTGTTATTCTCAATAAAGATATAACAGAGAAAGTTCCACTGCTCATGCTTTTCTGCTGACTGGATGTATGAAATAGAGTATTATTACATCGTTTACTATCCACTCAGATACTTTGAGGGATCTTTCAACGTGGCACGATTTTCAATACAGATATTACTGAAAAAGGTCCACTGCCAAAGCGCCTCTGATGGCCCGATATTTGAAACCCAGTATTATAATATCTTTCACTATCTATTCAGATCCTTTTGCGGATCTTTCAACGTGGTGTAATTCTCAATGAAGATTTTTCTGAAAAACTTCCACTGCCAATGCGTCCCATAGTGCCTGATATTTGAAACCGAGTTTTATTATAGCGTTTACTATCCATTTAGATACTTTCATGGTTCCTCAAACGTGGCATATTTCTCAATACAGATATTACTGAAAAAGTTATACTGGTGACCCAAAAGTTGAAGCCGAGTATTATGATACCTTTTAATATCAATCAGATCCTCTTAAGGTTCTCCGTGGAATTTTTCCCAATTCAGATAGTACTGAAGAAGTATTACTGCCGTTTCTGGTGGCCGGATACTCGAAAAATAGTAATATTATATTTTCTACTATCCATTCAGATCCTTTGACGGATCCCTCAAGGTAGTGTGATACGTTGAAAATTCCGTAAAAGGATCTGAACAGATAGTAGCAGATATAATAATACTATGTTTCGAATATCCGGCCATCAGAAACGTCCTGGCAGTTTAACTCTTCAGTACTATCTATTCGGATCCTCTTAAGTTTCTCTTAACGTGGCATGATTCTCAATACAGACAGTACTGAAGAAGATATACTGCCAATGCATTTCTGATGGCCGGATATTCGGAACGTAGTATTATTATATCGTCTACTATCCATTAAGATCTTTCTTCGGATCCTTCAAAGTGGTGTGATACTCAATAAAGATTGTACTGAAGAAGTTAAACTGCCAATGCGTTTCTGGAGGCCATATATTCGAAACATAGTTTTATTATATCTTCTACAATCCACTTAGATCCTTTTACGCATCCTTCAACGTGTTGTGATACTCAATATGGATATTACTGAGAATGTTCCACTGCTCACCTATCCCTGTTGAATGGATGTTCACAACCGAGTTCAAATATATCGTTTACTATCCATTCATATACTTTTAGGGATCTTTCATTGTGGAATGATTCTCAATACAGATATTACTGAAAAAGTTCCTCTGCCAAAGCGCCTCTGATGGCCCGATATTTGAAACCGAGTATAAGAATACCTTTCACTATCTATTCCGATCCTTTTACGGAACTTTCAACGTGGTGTGATTCTCAATGAAGATATTACTGAAATGGTTCTACTGCCAATGATGGCCTGATCTCTGAAACCGAGTATTATAATATCTTCAACTATCTATTCAGATCCTTCTGAGGTTCTTTCACCGTGGCATGATTCTCAATACAATGCCAATGAGCCCTGATGGCCTGATAATTGAAACAGAGAATTATAAAATCTTTTACCATCTATTCAATCCTCTCAAGGTTCTCTTAACGTGTCATGATTCTCAATACAGATAGTACTGAAGAGTTAAACTGCCAGGGCTTTTCTGATAGCCGGATATTCGAATCATAGTATTATTATATCTTCTATCGAATGGAAAGTATTTACCCTGTGTGATTTATGAAAGAATAATAGTATTTGATATTCAAATACTATTATTCTTTCATTATATCTTCTTCTATCCATTCAGATACTTTTACGGATCCTTCAAGTTGGTGTGATACTCAATAAAGATATTACTGAGAAAGTTTCACTGCTCACGCGTCCCTGCTGACTGGATGTTTGAAACTGAGTTTTATTATATCGTTTACCATCCATTCATAGACTTTTAGGGATCTTTCATCGTATACAGATATTTCTGGAAAAGTTACACTGCCAAAGCGCCTCTGCTGGCCCGATATTTGATACCGAGTATTAAAATACCTTTTCCTATCTATTCAGATTCTCTTAAGGTTGTCTTAACGTGGCATGATTCTCAATACAGATAGTACTGAAGAGTTAAACTGCCTGGGCGTTCCTGATGGCCGGATATTCGAAACATAGTGTTATTATTCCATATATACTAATTGAAATTGAGGGAAAGATGTGTAAACACGGGCGGTATCTGGCTGGCTAAACCCTCCTATATAACCGCTATATTACAACAGGAGGGGAAAGGGGAAAGATTTCTACACAACATAGGCTATCGAGAAGATTTTTCGGAGGGGTCCTTATGCGTTAAAAAAATTCGAGAAATCGACGAAATTTTCCTAAGTAAATCGGGAATTTTGGTAATTTTTTTAAAAATCTAGAGGACGGATCGAGGTTCGAAGGGGGTGGATATCGAATCTTAGGAAGGGGGAAAGGGTGAATCCGAAAACCCCAGTCGATATCTATCGCGGTTTTCCCGTAACGAACGAAAATGTATTTTTTATCCTTCGCCCGGCGAAAAAGCGAGACCGACTTTATTTCGCCTTTATTTCGACTGCTCCGGCTCCGAATTTTTCGTCGAGACGAAGACGAAGTATCGGTGCGTCAGGAACCAGCTCAACTTTTACCTACGATAAGTCTAAATATACTAAATTGATACAAGTTCTGGAAGTTTCGCTTCCGGGAATCTTCCTTGCTAGAAGACATTCCGAGAAACGTCAAAATTGACATGAGAGACGGACTAACGGCCCTTCTAGGTCGTTTTCGGGCCTGAAAGTTGACTAAAAGCGAAGATAAGGGTGAAAAATCCTATAATAAACCGCCATGTGGCGATTTTATTTCGAAAAGTAAAAATTAAGAATGTCTGTCCCCGGTAAGTACCGACTATTTATTTGAATACCGGAGATCGGTCAAAATTTACGTTGGAGCCGGTGGCGCATGCGTCTGGCGAGTGAACTCTCGGTGTCAGACCGAGAGAAGACGGGGTCGAATCCCGGAGAGGGAATCACACATTTTCGTGTTTTTTAGACCCTGTAGGTGGCACTACAATCGATGTATAGGAACACGAAAACGCCCGGACCGATTTTGATGAAACTTTGTGACTTTGAATCGGCGTGTCTCTGATTCACAATAGCATCCTGTAGGGGGCGCCTCGATTGATCTATAGGAGCTCGAAAATGGCTCCACCGATTTCGATGAAACTGTGTGCGTACTTGAGTGGGTCTCAGAGTCACAATAGGAACCCGGTAGATGGCGCCGTGTTCGGCTTTTTTTATCGCCAGAGCGATTTCGATTAAACTTTCTGTGTGTCTGAGGAGGTCTTAGATCCACGATATACCCTCCGTAGGTGGCGCTATGATCGGTTCACAGGAACTCGAAAATGGCTATACCGATTTTCATGAAACTTTGTGATCGTGTTTCGGAATGCCTAAGGTTCACGATACGTTATGGTAGGTGGCGCTACATTTGGTTTCTAGGAACTCAAAAACGCCTTGACATATTTCGATAGGACTTCCACACAACAGGACACGTTAGATGGCGTTGAACTATGGGTTTGATTGATCTACCGATTATATTGATCTACCATTAAAAATGCAGATCTACCGGAGAAATGTAGATCTACCCGAAACATGAAGATCTACTGGAAAAATGTAGATCTACCGGAAAAATGTAGATCTACTGGAAAAATGTAGATCTACCGAAAAAATGTGGATCTACCGGAAAAATGTAGATCTACTGGCTAGGTAGATCTGCGGGCCCACTAGTATCTTCTACTATCCATTCAGATCCTGTTACGGAACTTTCAACGTAGTGTAATTCTCAATAAAGATATTACTGAGAAAGTACCACTGCTCACGCGTTTCTGCGGACTGGATGTTTGAAACCGAGTATTATTATATCGTTTACTTTCCACTCAGATACTTTTGGGAATCTTCCAACGTGGCATGATTCTCAATATAGATCAGTTATATCTGTATTGAGAATTGAGAAGAAGTTCCACTGCCGAAGCGCCTCTGATGGCCCGATATTAGAAATCGTGTATTATAATACCTTTTACTATAAATTCAGATCCTTTTAAGGTTCTCTTAACGAGGCATGATTCTCAATACATGCCAGGGTATATAAATAGATCAGTTATATCTGTTATCTGTTACTGATGGATTGATATTCGAAACCGACTATTATTATATCTTTTACTTTTTTTACAATAAAGATATTACTAAGAAAGATCCACTGCTCACGCGTCCCTGCAAGCCGGAAGTTTGAAATCGAGTATTATTATATCTTTTTATATCCATTAAGATACTTTCAGGGTACTTCGAACATGGCATGACTTTCATTACAGTTATTACTGAAAAAGTCCCCCTGCCAATGCGAGATGAAGTCAGAGTTTGAGTTGAAGTTGGAGTTGGAGTTGGAGTTGGAGTTGGAGGTGGAGTTTGAGTTGGAGTTGGAGTTTGAGTTGAAGTTGCAGTTGGAGTTGGATTTGGAGTTGGAGTTGAAGTTGGAGTTGGAGTTGGAGTTGGAGATGGAGTTGGAGTTGGAGTTGGAGTTGGAGTTGGAGTTGGAGTTGGAGTTGGAGTTGGAGTTGGAGTTGGAGTTGGAGTTGGAGTTGGAGTTGGAGATGGAGTTGGAGTTGGAGTTGGAGTTGGAGTTGGAGTTGGAGTTGGAGTTGGAGTTGGAGTTGGAGTTGGAGTTGGAGTTGGAGTTGGAGTTGGAGTTGGAGTTGGAGTTGGAGTTGGAGTTGGAGTTGGAGTTGGAGTTGGAGTTGGAGTTGGAGTTGGAGTTGGAATTGGAGTTGGAGTTGGAGTTGGAATTGGAGTTGGAGTTGGAGTTGGAGTTGGAGTTGGAGTTGGAGTTGGAGTTGGAGTTGGAGTTGGAGTTGGAGTTGGAGTTGGAGTTGGAGTTGAAGTTGGAGTTGGAGTTGGAGTTGGAGTTGGAGTTGGAGTTGGAGTTGGAGTTGGAGTTGGAGTTGGAGTTGGAGTTGGAGTTGGAGTTGGAGTTGGAGTTGGAGTTGGAGTTGGAGTTGGAGTTGGAGTTGGAGTGGAGTTGGAGTTGGAGTTGGAGTTGGAGTTGGAGTTGGAGTTGGAGTTGGAGTTGGAGTTGGAGTTGGAGTTGGAGTTGGAGTTGGAGTTGGAGTTGGAGTTGGAGTTGGAGTTGGAGTTGGAGTTGGAGTTGGAGTTGGAGTTGGAGTTGGAGTTGGAGTTGGAGTTGGAGTTGGGAGTTGGAGTTGGGGTTGGAGTTGAGTTGGAGTTGGAGTTGGAGTTGGAGTTGGAGTTGGAGTTGGAGTCGGAGTCTGAGACGGAGTCGGAGTCGGAATCGAAGTAAAAGCCAGAGTCGGAGTCGGAGTCGGAGGTGGAGTCGGAGTCGGAGTCGAAGTCAGAGTCGGAGTCGGAGTCGGAGTCGGAGTCGGAGTCGGAGTTGGAGTCGGAGTCGGAGTCGGAGTCGGAGTCGGAGTCGGAGTCGGAGACGGAGTCGGAGTCGGAGTCGGAGTAGGAGTCGGAGTCGGAGTCGGAGTCGGAGTCGGAGTCGGAGTCGGAGTCGGAGTCGGTCTCGGAGTCGGAGTCGGAGTCGGAGTCGGAGTCGGAGTCGGAGTCGGAGTCGGAGTCGGAGTCGGAGTCGGAGTCGGAGTCGGAGTCGGAGTCGGAGTCGGAGTCGGAGTCGGAGTCGAGTCGGAGTCGGAGTCGGAGTCGGAGTCGGAGTCGGAGTCGGAGTCGGAGTCGGAGTCGGAGTCGGAGTCGGAGTCGGAGTGGGAGTCGGAGTCGGAGTCGGAGTCGGAGTCGGAGTCGGAGTCGGAGTCGGAGTCGGAGTCAGAGTCGGAGCCGGAGTCGGAATCGGAGTCGGAGTCGGAGTCGGAGTCGGAGTCGGAGTCGGAGTCGGAGTCGGAGTCGGAGTCGAGTCGGAGTCGGAGTCGGAGTCGGAGTCGGAGTCGGAGTCGGAGTCGGAGTTGGAGTCGGTGTCGGAGTCGAAGACGGAGTCGGAAGTGGAGTCCTACTCAACGTGGATTGATTCTCAAGACAGATAGTACTGAAGAAGTAAAACTGCCCGGGCATTTCTGATGGCCGGATATTTAAAGCATAGTATTATTAAATCTCATACTATCCATTTAGATCCTTTTACGGATCCTCCAACGTGGTGTGATACTCAATAAGGATACTACTGAGAAAGTTTCACTGCCCATGCGTCCCTGCTGACTGGATGTTTGAAACCGAATTTTATTATATCGTTTACTATCCATTCAGAGACTTTTAGGGATATTTCAACATGGCATGATTCTCAATACAGATATCACTGAGAAAGTTCCACTGTCAAGGCGCCACTGATGGCCCGAAATTTGACACCCAGTAGTATAATACCTTTTACGGAGCTTTCAACATGGTGTGATTCTCAATAAATAAATTACTGAAAAAGTTCTACTGCCAATGCGTCCCTGATGGCCTGACCTTTGAAACCGAGTTTTATTATATCGTTTACTATCCACTAGGCTACATTTAGGGATCTTCCAACGTGGCCTTATTCTACATACAGATATCACTGAAGAAGTTCCACTGCCAAAGCGCCACTGATGGCCTGATATTTGAAACCGAGTATTATAATACCTTTACTATCTATTCAGATCCTTTTACGGAGCTTTCAACATGGTGTGATTCTCACTAATTAATTCCTGAAAATTATCTACTGCCAATGCGTCCCTGTAGTATTAGTATTATAATACCTTTACTATCTATTCAGATACTTTTAGGGATCTTTTAACGTAGCATGATTCTCAATACAGATAGTACTGAAGAGTTAAACTGCCAGGGAGTTTCTAATGGCCGGATATTCGAAACATAGTATTATTATATCTTCTATTATCCTTAAAGAACCTATTATGGATCCTTCAAGTTGGTGTGATAATCTATAGAGATATTACTGAGAAAGTTTCACTGCTCACGCGTCCCAGCAGTGACGCGTTTCTGATGGCCGGATATTCGAAACATAGTAGTGTTATATCTCCTGGTATCCATTCAGATCCTTTTAGGGATCTTTCAATGTGGCATGATTCTCAATACAGATATTAATGAAAAAGTTGCACTGCCAATATGCCGCTGATTGCTCGATATTTGATCTTGAGTACAATAGTACCTTTTACTATCTATTCAGATCCTCTCAAGGTTCTCTTAACATGGCATGATTCTCAATACAGCTGGTACTGAAGAGTTAACCTGCCAGGACGTTTCTGATGGCCAGATATTCGAAACATAGTATTATTATATATCCTACTATGCATTCAGATCCTTTTACGGATCTTTAAACGCAGTGTGATTCTCAATAAAGATATTACTGAGAAGGTTCCACTGCTCAAGCGTTTCTGCTGACTGGATGTTTGAAGTCGAGTATTATTGGATGTTTGAAGTCGAGTATTATTATATCGTTTACTATCCACTCATATACTTTAAGGGGTCTTTCATCGTGGCATGATTCTCCATACAGATATAACCGAAAAAGTTGCACTGCCAATGCGCCTCAGATGGCCCAATATTTGAAATCAGGTATTATAATACCTTTAACTATCTATTCAGATCCCCTCAAGGTTCTCTTTACGTGGCATGATTCTCAATACAGTACTTAAGAGTACTGAAGTACTGAGGAGTTAAACTGCCAGGGCGTTTCTGATATTCGAAACATAGTATTATTATATCTTCTACTATCCATTCAGATTCTTTTACTGATCTTTCACAGTAGGATGATCCTCCAACTCCAACTCCAACTCCAACTCCAACTCCAACTCCAACTCCAACTCCAACTCCAACTCCAACTCCAACTCCAACTCCAACTCCAACTCCAACTCCAACTCCAACTCCAACTCCAACTCCAACTCCAACTCCAACTCCAACTCCAACTCCAACTCCAACTCCAACTCCAACTCCAACTCCAACTCCATCTCCAACTCCAACTCCAACTCCAACTCCAACTTCAACTCAAACTCCAACTCCAACTCCAACTCCAACTCCATCTCCAACTCCAACTCCAACTCCAAC